>LR749844.1:762114-779182 GCA_902729485.2 Mus minutoides
CAATAGGCACTGGATGAAGATTTAACTTCAAGAGAATAAAACTAAGTAGAAGGGTGGGGTGGGCTGGTTCTTGATGGTGTCTGCAGGATTGATGGGTGATCAGGAACGATGCAGCCTGAGTGGTGAATGAAGGGGAAGGAGACGCTGCTGGGGTGAAACTGGAAATGCACATCAGCAAGCACTGTGATCATGTCATGTCTTCCTGTCCCTGACAGCTGCCTCGGCTCATGATACCTGGCTTGTCCCAGCCAGAAACAGAGCTAAAGAGTGAGGCTCTTGGACAGCTGTTGGACTTCCCTGAGCCTGAGGTAAAGACTTGCTTTGCTAAAAGCACCATGAAACAGCATGACTCCTTTCTTGGACTCCACCCTGAAACTTCTGGATTGATTTACAAAGTTTCTAGCAATAGTGAACTTGAAACCACAATTTCTTTGGCTACTTAGGAGAACCTGGCAAGGGGCTGAGATTTTATTTTTAACAAGAGAATAGGCATGACCCAGAACACTCCGTTTCTTCCTGTGGCACAGTTATAATCATGCCTGATTCCAAATACTTTCCAGGGTTTTTCCACTATCTTAAAATGTTCCAAACCATTCCTATAGAAGAGTTTATACTCTTTTCAGTTTGTGTTCAAGATATGGCTGTGCTGGAATCTACCCCACCCCCACCTGGACCTGCCTCAGAGACATCTGGAAACTTCCCTTGAGTATAAAGTCTGATGTGAGAGAAAAGAATGTGCTTTCATAAAATTGTCCCTCAGAGAATCTTGCAACTTCCCAGAGTGAGCCAGCAGGCTGTCTGCTGTGGGACTGGGTCACAAGGCAGAAATCCTGATGCTACTGCCTCTCTGCTCTGACCCTATTCTTGGAAGCACAAAGACGCCACCAGTTTGTTCCTAAGCCACATAAATTCTGTGGGTGAGGCCCATCCCTGACCAGAGGAACGCATGGGTAGATATTCAGGGCTACCCACCCCTCAACAAGACTGCTGCACTAAGCTCTGCCTCTGTTACCCCCATCCTAGTCTATTACAATTGCCAATCTCTATGTTCTTGCTGATTTTAACACCACAGTGGCTGGAAAGTCAACCACAGTATATGATGGGCCTTGGTACTAGAGTACAAAAGACCAGGCTCCCTTGTGTAATGATTTCTTTCTTTTTTTCTTTTTTTTTTCCGAGACAGGGTTTCTCTGTGTAGCCCTGGCTGTCCTGGAACTCACTCTGTATGTTCGAATGGAGGGAGGGAATAAAGGGCGAGGATGGAGAGATGGAGGCCTATGCTAAGACTTCAGAGTCTTTCCAGTCCTAACTATTTCACAATACCCAGCTGACAGTTCTAGCTGGCAACAGCACCCACCTTTACAAGTAGTGGCAAGTAGATACATAATTAATATTGGCCAGAAGAAAAGCTTCTGCCTAGAATTGTTTGCAGCAATGGTTGTTAAAGTGTCTCCCAGTGACTGAGATGAAAGAACAGCTCTTCCCCTGGAGACATTACTGACAAAGATAGATTTCATTCACAGGCATTTTCTGGGTGAGATGTGAGCCACACCTTCCATAGTGGTTACAGTTTCTTGTGAACTATTCCCCAAAAGTTTCCTGTGTTGAAGGTTTGATCATCAGATTGATAATTTAATTGGATTATTGGGAAATGATGGAACAAGGAAATGGGACATGGCTGAGTGGGTAGTGCCCTGGAAGGAGAAAGAGAAAGGTTGGGTAATTTATCTGCCTGAGGCCATGTCCCCTGCTCCATGATATGGTCCCTACAAGATTCTCTGCCTTATCTATGTTGCCCAGAAGCAACATGGTCAGTGGGCTAAAATAAGCCTTTAAAAACAAAACAAAATATAACAACAGCAGCAGCAGCAGGGTCTCAGAAAGTAGCCTTGGCTGGTTTGAACATGATCTGTAGATCAAGCTGGCCTCAAACTCACAAAGATCTACTTGCCTCTATGTCCTGAGTACTGAGATTCAAGGCATGCAACACTAGTCCAGCAACCATTACTTTTGAAATTGTTTTTCTTGGTTATTTCATCACAGTAGCAGAAACTAACACAGTAATCAATTGTCTGAACAGGATCCTAGAAATAAGTTAGCAGGCTTATCATCAGCCCAATGCCTAATGTTCCTTTTGCAGCTGAGCACAGTGGTGCATAACATTACTCCCAGTACTTAGAAGACAAAGGCAGATGGATCTCTGAGTTCTAGATAGTCAGGGCCATGCAGAGAGACCCTGTCCAACTACAAACAAAAAGTTCTTCCTGGCATCCAAATAAACAACCTGTAGTGTGACAGTTACATGAAGTTGGTTACTACTAGGAAATGAAGCACTCTAGTGCCTAGAAAAGAAATCCAGTGAGTGGCTTCCGGCTTCATCCATGCTGTGCGACATCAGAGTTGACCAAAGGTACCCTTTCCTAAGTCTAGTATCAGTCATAAGGAGTAGTGGCAGAAGGATAGCAATCTAGGAAAACCGGACTTTTACATATCTGTGATAGTCAAAGAAAATGCTCTCCACTGTTTTGAGATCAGGTAACCTGACCTTCCACTCAACGCCTTTACTGAATGGAGTGGATTAGTCAAATACTATAACGCAATAGGTGCTACCAAGAATTTCAACCTAGACGGTTCCAAAGACCTGGCAGAAGGCTCTGAGATCATAGAAAGCATCCCTTACGGCTTAATCTGAGGAGGCCCAGACAGAGCTTGTCAAAGCTAGTCAGATCCAACCAGCCTTTTCTTTTTCCACTCCACCATGTGACTTCCCAACCTGCCAGGCCTTTCTCACATGTAAGAGGTTAGACATAGCTCTGAGGGTGAAAAAAAAAAAAAACTAATTTAAGGGTTCCAAGGCTTTTTTCTTTGTTTGTTTTTAAAAGAAATGCAAGAATCTCTTGCTCTTCCTCAGGAAATATTGACTGACTGGAAGCATTTGCCCCCATGGATATGCTTAAGCCAGGAGGATTTGAAATGTAAAGATATTAAAGAAAAAAAAACTTTCCTTCAATGCTACATTAAACATTTAGGCATTTGCCAGAAGGGTAGTTGAAAGAAATAGCAAATCAAGGCCCATGAACTTCATATTTCAATTGTACAGGCCAAGACTTGAGAATACAATCTTGTGGATGACTTGTGCAATTTATAGACAGCAAGGTATTAACATTGGAGCAATGCGCAGGGCT
Source organism: Mus minutoides (assembly GCA_902729485.2). Lineage (NCBI taxonomy): Eukaryota > Metazoa > Chordata > Mammalia > Rodentia > Muridae > Mus > Mus minutoides. The sequence goes on from LR749844.1 coordinate 765,300, forward strand.
AACTCTTGGCTTTTCCCCCTCCTCCTGAACAAACATTTATTTCTATCATTTCCAGATGGTTCTACCATCACTATATAAACATAAGGAGGACAAGTCACTAGAAATGATGCTAAAAATAGGAGGTCTGGACTTTGCTCAAATGTTAGTGCCTCCCTGAAAACCGATGGCAGGCAGGGAGACAGGCAAGCGGCTCTCACACCACACTCCCTTCAGCGCCGGGACTAGGACACATCGCACTGACGAATGAAGAGGAAGGCCAACCAAGAGCTGGGAATTCTTGCACTGCTGACACAGATGATAGAATACAGGATTTTCCTCTTGCATGAGCTTAAGAAGGTGGCTTAACCTGTGGATCTCGACCCCTTTGGGGGGGGGGTCAGATGACACTTCCACAGGGGTTGCAAATCAGGTAGCCTACATATTAGAGATCTACATTTTGACTCAAAACAGTATCACAATTACAGTTATAATATAGCAACAAGATAGTTTTACAGCTGTGGGTGCGCACAGCCCGGGGAGCTGTACGTCGCAGCTTTAGGGCTGCTGAGAACCACTTCTTTCAGAGATGTCACTCTAGTAGTAGTCGCCAAGTTTCTGCAAATTTATAATGATGACACCTTTGAGAACTTAAAGATTCACTTATTTTATTATTGTGTGTGCCCTTTCTTTTCCTTCCTTCTTTCTTTCCTTTCCTTCCTTCCTTCCTTCCTTCCTTCCTTTCTTTCTTTCTTTCTTTCTTTCTTTCTTTCTTTCTTTCTTTCTTCTTTCTTTCTTTCTTTCTTTCTTTCTTTCTTTCTTTCTTTCTTTCTTTCTTTCTTTTTTTCAGGCATATCTGTGCACCACACGCATGCTTGGTGCCCTCAGAGGTAGGGCTGCCACTGGGAATAAAACCTCAATCCTCTACAGAGGAACGACTGCTCTTAACCTGAGATAACTCTCTAGCTCAGAAAATATATATTTTGAAAAAGCAAGTAGCACACTAAGAACACAGACAAAAGAGAGAGAGAGAAAGGGAGGGAGAGAGAGGGAGGGAGGGAGGGAGGGAGGGAGGAAGGGAGGAAGGAAGGAAGACCAACCAAAGCAATGGAATTGTCTCAAACTGAACAGAGCTTGGAAACAATCCACAGAACAAAAAGGTGCCTATGAATCAGGAGAAAATACCGAGAACCTTATAGATCATTAAGGTTAGCATCTAAAATATATAAATAACTTGGAATGACAAAGTAAAACACAACTTTTTTGAGGGGTTGAAGCATATTAAGTTGGTAGAGTGTCTGACTAGCTAAGCACTCCTGGGTTCATAACCAGGTTGGAGCACAGGCCTGTAGTCCCAGCACTCAGAAGGTGCAGGCAGAAAGGTCAGAAATTCAAGATCATTCCGTTACATGAAGAATTTGAGGTTATCTTGGGATACCTGAGACGTTGCCAAAAAAAAAAAAAAAAAAAAAAAAAAAAGGGGGGGGGGGTGGCAAAGAGGTCAGGGGAGATGCTGAGAGGGGAGATGCTGAGAGAGAAAGGTGCCTTCCACCAAACCAGAGAAGCTGAGTTTGTCCCAGTGAACTCACATGATAGAAGGAGAGAAACCACTCCCAAAGTTGTCCTCTAGCCTCCATTTGCATGCTATGACACACAAACACCACCCCACACCACCACCACCCCCAAAATAAATGTAATTTTAAAAACTAAGCAAAGGATCTAAATAGGTGTTTTTCCAAGGCGGGCATAAAATCAACAGGGTATATGAAAATAATGTTCAATATTACTTCATCTCCAAAGATGTATACTCAAATAAAAACCTCCAAAAGGAGGCCAGATTTGGTAGTAAACACCTTTAATCCCAGCACTCAGGAAGCAGAAGCAGGTGGATTTCTGAGACTTTGAGGCTAGCCTGGTCTACACAGCAAGTGCAAGGACAGTCAGGACTACTTAGAGAGATACTGTCTCAGAAAATCAAACCAACCAACCAACCAAATAGAAATTTAGAAACCAACAGGAGCTGGCTAGAGAGCTCAGTGGTAGGAGTCAGGAGGACTGAGTTCATATCCCAGCACCCATGCCAGGTATTCACAAACACCTTTAACTCCAGCTCCAAGGAATCCAACATATACATACACATGTATATACAGTCACACATATAATAAAATAAATAAAAATAAAACAAATCTGACCCAACTATATCATTCTTGGCAATACACCCAAAAGACACCCTACCATACCACCAAGACACATGCTCCACCATGCTCATAGCAGCCTTATCTGTAATAGCCAGAAGCTGGAAATAACCCAGATATCCTAAAAACTAAAGAGTAGATACAGAAAATGTGGTTCATTTACACAATGGAATACTATTCAGCTATTAAGAACAAGGGCATTATGAATTTTGCAGGCAATGGATGAAACTAGATAATATCCTGAGTGAGATTGCCCAGACTGAAAAGGACATGCATGGAATGTACTCACTGCTAAGTGGATAATAGCCAAAAAGTACAGAATACCTAGGACACAACCTACAGACAGTAATAAGTGTAACAAGCAGAAAGGCCCAAGTGAGGAGGCTTCCATGCCACTTAGAAGAGGGAAGGAAGGCCCTGCCTGCAGCTGACCGAGACAGAAGCACATACTTACACCCAACCATTGGACTGAAGTTGGAGACCCCTATGGTTGAATTAGAGAAAGGATTGAAGAAGCTGGAAGGGAGAACTACCCCAGAAGAAGAAGTTAGTCTCAACTAACCCAGACCCCAGGGAGCTCTCAGAGATGGAGCCCTCAACCAGGAGCATACACAGGCTGGTCTGAGGCCCCTGGCACATATATAGCAGAGGTCTACCTGGTCTGGTCTCAGTGGGAGAAGATATGCTTAATCCTAGAGAGACTTGAGGCTCCAGGGAAGGGGGAGGTCAGTCGGGTGGAGGAAGCAGCCTCTTGGAGGCAGGTGGGAGAAGGAATGGGATGAGGAACTGTGGGAGGGGGACTGACAGGGGCAACAACTGGAATGTAAATAAATAAAATAATTTTTAAAAATTCAGAAATAGGGGGCTGGTGAGATGGCTCAGCGGGTAAGAGCACCCGACTGCTCTTCCGAAGGTGATGAGTTCAAATCCCAGCAACCACATGGTGGCTCACAACCATCCGATCTGGCTCCCTCTTCTGGAGTGTCTGAAGACAGCTACAGTGTACTTGCGTATAATAAATAAAATAAATCTTTAAAAAAAAAATTCAGAAATAACTCTTGCTCTCTTGTTCTCTTGCTTCTCTCTTACTCTTTCTCTCCCCTTCCCATCCCCTTCCCTCACTCCTCTCTTTATGTGCTTATGGCCATGGCCAGCCTCTTCTTCTCCTCCTCCTCCTCCTCCTCCTCCTCCTCTTCTTCTTCTTCTTCTTCTTCTTCTTCTTCTTCTTCTTCTTCTTCTTCTTCTTCTTCTTCTTCTTCCTCTCTCTCTCTCTCTCTCTCTCTCTCCCTGCCTCTACTACCCTCTTAACTTCCCTCTCCATGCCCTAAATAAACTCTACTCTATACTTTAAAAAAATCAGAAATAAAACAAAAAAACAAAAAAAAAAACCCTCAATGAGATATTACTTCACTTCTTTTTGAGACAGTCTCACATGGCAAATTCCTGATCCTCCTGTCTCTGCCTCCAAACCTGAGATAACAGGTCATCAGGATGACTAATATCAAAAGTAAAGAGAAAGGTAAGCACTGCTGAGGATGTAAAGAGGAGAACACTTGGACACCATGGCAGAGGTGATGAGTGGTGCAGCTATTATGGAAAATAGCATGGAGGCTCTTGGAAACCCCAAAATGAATCTACATAGGATATATACCCAAAGGAGATGATATCTATACTCTATACAGATAGCTGCCCTGCCCTGCTCACAGAAGTTTATAACAGCCAAGATATGGAAACAAACATTGTCTTTTGATGGACAGATGTGGTTTAAAGAACCATGGTGCATATATCCAGTGGGATTTTATCTAGCTTTTAAAAAGAAGATGCTGACAACTGAAACAATATGGATAAACTCAGAGGACTTAGAGTAAATAAGCCAGGCATAGAAAGATAAATATGGCATGATCTCTCTTAGGTGTAGACTCTTTAAAAACTAAAGTCAAATACAGCTGCTCTAGTTATCTGTGGGCCTACACTGACAGATTAAACTAACTATGAATCAGAAAGCTGGGTGTGTGGTGTCAGGTAGGGCTGGGGCTGTGGAAGAGCATGTGCTTAGCATTCATAGGGCCCAGGAAACAGGAGGCACACAGCACATTAATGCAGGCAGGTGACAGAAAGAATAAAAGAATGGGAACAGCAGATCACTGAGTCATTGAGACTAGNGCTGGTGAGATGGCTCAGCGGGTAAGAGCACCCGACTGCTCTTCCGAAGGTGATAAGTTCAAATCCCAGCATCCACATGGTGGCTCACAACCATCCGTAACGAGATCTGGCACCCTCTTCTGGAGTGTCTGAAGACAGCTACAGTGTACTTACATATAATAAATAAAATAAATCTTTAAAAAAAAAAAAAAAAAAAAAAGAAAAAGACTAAAGAACAAAATCATAGCTTAAAAGTGCTTCTCACAAATGAGAAGACATGGAAGCTGGAGAGACGCTTCCATGTTAATAACAACTGTTGCTCTTGCAGAAGACCTGGGTTCAGTTACCAGAACCCACGTGGTGGCTTACAACCTCCTCTCACTAGTTCTAGGGGATTCAAAGCCCACTTCTGACAAACATAGGCACTAAACACACACATGGGCATACTTACAGATGCAGGTCACACATGGTGCACACAATCTAAAAGCCAGATAAAATATAAGGAAAGACAGGAAATGATAGATACCAGGAACAGGGGTGGGGGTGTGGGGGGTTCTAAAGGGAACCTCTAGATGTGCCTGGCTCCAGTCACAGTAATGTGGTTGCAGAAGCTGTGCTGCTTTCTTACCCTAAATGCTCAGCCTTACGCTGATTTGGCCCCTTGGATCTGTGAGCCTCAGCAGTGGCCTGAGAGTTATCAATATTTAAGAAAATCAGGCACCTGGCAAATCATCTGCCAGCTCCTGCAGCTCCTGCAGCTCCTGCAGCTCCTGCAGGTCTGGCCCCAGAAACCTTAGAAAAGCTGTGTGGTACCCTTAAACACAATATCCCTCTTCTCCTCAAAAGCAGGTGGTAATGATTTCTGATCAGAGTAATAGAGAACATATTAATAATAATAATAATAATGTAAAAATTTTAAATCCCACCAAAAAAAAATGAACCTTCAGCTGAGACTCACCAAACATCTGAGTGCTACTACCAAGAGTCAACAAGCTGAAGACCTTACACCATAGGACAGACAAACACACAGGCACCCAGGAGATACTAACAGTTTTGAATCTCTGAGAGATTTCAGAGGATATTATGCCCCTGAGGAAAGAATCATCTAGATATTCTAGAAATTAAAACCTGCTGTTTCAATAAAAATTCTTTTTTTTTTTCTTGGCAATTGGATGTTTGCTACATTTTGAGGACCTTGGATATACTGATATTAGATATATTTAGACTGAAATTGATGCAGTCTCTCACTACTCTTTGGGGCTTATGGGTTGCTTGGTTTTTTTTTTTTTCCCCTCGTTCCGGTCAACCTTTCTCGTTCTGGTCTGCCCTGCTCGCTCCGGCCAGCCCTGCTCGCTCTGGCCAGCCCGGCTCGCTCCGGTCGGCCCTGCTCGCTCTGGTCGGTCCCACTTGCTCTGTCCGGTCCAAGGATTCGTTTATTATTATTCTTCATAAGTATGCTGTAGCTGACTTCAGACGCACTAGAGGAGGGTGTCAGATCTCATTACGGGTGGTTGTAAGCCACCATGTGGTTGCTGGGATTTGAACTTATCACCTTCGGAAGAGCAGTCAGGTGCTCTTACCCGCTGAGCCATCTCACCAGCCCCTCAGTAAAAATTCTTTTTTTTTTTTTTCGAGACAGGGTTTCTCTGTATAGCCCTGGCTGTCCTGGAAAACTCACTCTGAAGACCAGGCTGGCCTCAAACTCAGAAATCCGCCTGCCTCTGCCTCCCAAGTGCTGGGATTAAAGGCGTGCACCACCACGCCCAGCTTAAAAATTCTTAACAACTGGGCCAAAGAGCAGAGTGGGCACCAGTGAAGAACAAGGTAGACCTGTAAGACTGAGCCCACAACTCAGAAAGCAGCCCCAAAGGATGAGGCAGCAGGTTACAAGTTACAATGTTCATGTATAGGAGTTCCAAAACAAGAGAACAAATCCCAAATACCACTTCAAGAAAGAAATAAAAGAAAACAGTTTATTAGAACTTAAGAAATCTGAGTCAGGTATAGTGGCACAGACTTTTAATCCCAGCACTCAGGAAGCAGAGGCAGACAGATCTCTGAGCACGCTCTAGACAGCCAGGACTGTACAGTGAAACTAAGTCTCAAAACCAACCAACCAACCAACCAAATACCAAACAAACAAACAACAACAAAATACTGCACAGAGGAAATGTAAATGGTCAATCATCAGTTACAGAGGAAATTAAAATTAAAGGAAACAGACAGAGACTTCCAACTACCAGACTAACTAAAATAAAAATCAACAATTCCACATTTGTTGAAGGCATGGAGGAATGGGTACTCAAGCACTTCAAGATGGTATTGTGAATCTATAAAGCTTTTGGGGGAGTAACTGAGTTGTGGCTCTTACAATTTTAAATGTATTTTTAAATTTAAAGGCTTTAGCTCTACTTGCACACATGTGAGAAGAGGTATGTCTTAGGAATCAGAATAAGGCTCCAGGAACATGAAGACAACACACTAGCCTGGGACATGCTATCCTATGGCAGTCTACACATGGAATGAGGCAGTCTATAGCTTACGGTAAGTGCAGAGGAGACAATCTAGAGGGATAACAAGCTAACAGCAGTTACTCCTTCCAGGAAGTGCATTAGGATTGGAAATGTAGCTGCGAGAACTGAGATATACCTGTTTATTTATTTTTTGTCTTTTTCTTTGTTAATATTTTGAAAGAAGGTCTCATTATAAATCCTCGGCTAGACTCAAACTCAAAGCAGTTCTCTAGCTCAACCTCGTGAGTGCTGGGACTACAGATGTAAGCTACCCACATCCAGTTTAGACTTTTTTTTTTTTTTAAAGATTTATTTTATTTATTATATGTAAGTACACTGTAGCTGTCTTCAGACACTCCAGAAGAGGGCGCCAGATCTCGTTACAGATGGTTGTGAGCCACCATGTGGATGCTGGGATTTGAACTTATCACCTTCAGAAGAGCAGTCGGGTGCTCTTACCCACTGAGCCATCTCACCAGCCCCAGTTTAGACTTTTTAATAAAAGAAATTGTGTATTAATGCTACTTGTAACAAAGGATAGAAATGTGTGGCAGGCAGACCTTCCTACAAGGCAGAATGAAAAAGTACAGCTGGGGGCCGCACTGCCTTTGCTTGGAGAAAGGTTAAGGATTCTTAGATTTTTCTTTCTGTTGTTATCTCTAATAGAAAAAAAAGGCCAAAGGGCACTGAGCTCACTGTCCCCTCCCTTCTTCAGAATCCTCTTTTTCCTCCTAAGAACCTTCTCACTGGATCTGAACGTAGGACCAAAACTTAAGGGTGGGGCCTGGAGAGATGGCTAAGCAGTTAAGACTGCTCTTCCAGAGGTCCTGAGTTCAATTCCCAGCAACCACATGGTGGCTCACAACCATCTGTAATGGGATCTGATGCCCTCTTCTGGTGTGTCTGAAGACAGCTACAGTGTACTCATATAGGGAAACCTCAAGGATGGTAGAAAGAAAGAGTAAGATCAAAGAGAACTCCTCCCTGTGATGTTTGACACAGTATGTCTAAAGCCTGCCACAGCATCCATCCACCCCACATGCTGCCTTAACCAATGTGCCATTGACATTCATCAGAGGAAAAGGGGAAGACGTGGTTTTTTTCCTCTTGATTCTCGGTGGCTTTGTGATGTCACAGGGCTTCAAAGGCTCAGTTCTCTTGATGCTTTCATCCTTAGAGCTCAACAGTCCTACTATGAGAAAGCCTGAGAAACCCATGAGGACAACACGGATCTCAGTCCATAGGCTAGCTGAGTTCTCAGCTGACAGTGAACATCATTTACCAGCCATGGTAGCCAATGGCTCCTCTGGTTCCATCTTCAGCTGCCTTAACTGATGGTGTCTGGAGCAGAGAAGAATTATTACCCAAGCCTGGCCAAGTCTTATGAGCAAAATAACTATTTTAAACCAACAGTTCTGTAGACAATGGAGAGTTGTGCACACACATACATACACATGAGTGTACTAGTTGACTTGGGTAGGCTGCAAAGACAAGGTAAAGGGCATTGTAGGGTGAGGTCACATAGAAGCTGGCTTTGAAGCTGCTTCCGAGAATAAGGTGGGAGAAAGCATGCAGTACTCTTTTCTTATGGAAAGACCACTGTCTGCGAGGACATCTTACCTTTCAGAAAGCTGTCGAATCTGTGGGATTCCCATGTATTTGTGAAAGTGCTCCAGAACATTCATTACACCCTGAAGGAGATTAGCAACTTCTCCATACTGTCTGCGCCTGGTCATGGCTCTGCAAGGACAGAAGTTGAGACATAGTCACTGAAGAGACAAGATAGAGACGTGGGATGACTTATGAGACCCAGATATCTCTGAAGACACAAGATAGCAGGTGTGGGATGATCTACAAGAGCTAGATTAGTATAAGTACTGGGGAAGGGAAAAGATTAGGATTTAGGTGATATCATTTAGTAATGGGAGTGTCACATAAGCATTTAACTAATAGCAAGAGAGTAAAGCACGGTCTAAATAATACTGTAAACTATAGCCACAGGGCACAAAAGTGTGTGTGTGTGTGTGTGTGCGCGCGCACACGTGTGCACACACTCAGTGGCTGGCAGAAGGGGACTCTGGGAAGACTATGAGTTTGGGCTGGGCATTGCATGAAGAATAGGATTTTGAGATAATGTTGGGTAAAATATCACTGAGGATTTTGGTGCACAGATAAACCAAGCCATTTTTCTGGAGTACAAAAAAGGATGATTGGGGCTGGTGAGATGGCTCAACAGGTAAAAGCACCCGACTGCTCTTCCGAAGGTGATAAGTTCAAATCCCAGCATCCACATGGTGGCTCACAACCATCTGTAACGAGATCTGGCGCCCTCTTCTGGAGTGTCTGAAGACAGCTACAGTGTACTTACATATAATAAATAAAATAAATCTTTAAAAAAAAAAAGGATGATTGTTTGTGATTTCAAGTTAACAATCACATTTAGTTTTAAGATAATGATAAGCAACCGCATCTGAGATGACAACTTGCCCTACTCCTAATGGTAATGAAGCTTAAATAAACGATGATGATAAAATCAAGTTATACATGGTAATGAAGTACAAACTAGCAGGTCTACATTGGCTTTCACATTAAATGTGTAATTCCCTTATAAAACATTTCAAGGAGAGGCTCAAGGTCAAGCCATGGTGCTCCACTGCCATCTTGACCTGCTAATACAAAGTGTCCCATGGGAAGGAGGAAGGGAGATGAGTTCTTGCAGTCCCATTGGCTAGCTGCCCTGGATGATCACTCTTGCAGTAGACCAGGGCTCCTCTGCCACCCACTGTATGCCCAGCAGCAGTTAGGAATGATACAACCTCTCCTCCTTCCTTCTGGGCATCCTTCACTCCTGCCAGACCTGCATGTCTGTGAAGATGACAGGCCTGTACACATGAGAAATTCCACTAAGACTAAATCAGGGGGAATCAGTCTGAGACCCATTACAGTAGGAAGCTGGGGTGCTGAGACAGGAGGGACACTGCTTCAAGGTAAATGGCCAGGGACTTCTTTTAATACTCTTTCTAAATGTGCTACACAAAGAACTACAATCTTAAAAGCAGGTTTAAGAAAAAAGTGGGTTAAACTGTATGTCAAAGATTTGTTTAGAAATGGTCTCTTTGGTGAAATGAAACTCAGCCCAATAGAAGGAGGGACACTTGCCAAGGCAGAGTCCCTAGAGAGTGACTGGGGCTGAGTCACTCTGTCTGACTTTCTGGTCTAGATCTACCACATGAGACAACACATTTTTTCAGGGTCATTCTCATGGGCTTTCTGTGGCTTCCTCAGGTTGCCTGTCCATTTTTTTTTTCACTAAGGCAGATTGTCTGCTGCAGTTCTGGGGATGTAAGCCAGGGCTGTAGGCATATCAAGCAGGCATTCTGCCTGCCACTGGGCTACAATCCCATCTCTTTTGTTAAGCTGTGAACACCAAAAGTGACTGAACACTTGTGGTCAGTGTTCCAAATGTGGACAGGATGGTGATGCTGGCTCGGCTGGGAAGTAACTCTGAAGCCACTGTCCTCATGTGAAACATTTCCCATGGGCCCGTTGAGAGGTCTCACTGCTTACTCCAGGGAGTCCACCCCGCCTGCAAGCATGTGCAGGTGGTTCAGTGTCGTGATTGAGGTGGTCAGGTGGCGCTTGGCGTGATCTAACTGCTTAATATCTCGGGTGATCTCTTTCACCTACACATTGAAAAGAAAACAGGGAAAGGGTGAGAAAACTTTAAATCCTCCTTCAAGTCACTCTACATGAAAATCAGATTTAAAATCACTTAAAACAACCTCAGGTTAGCCCCTAAGAAAAAAATATAAATACTCTTACAATGCAAAATTAAAATAACTTATAATAATTAGCCCCTTTCATGTTTTGTTTGCTTATTTCTCTTTTTTTAAATATACATTTGGGTTGGGTGTGTTTATGCCTCTAATTCATGAGGGAGATGCAGATCTCTGGAGTTGAAGGTTAGTCTGGTCTTCAATAATGAGTTTCACCAGTCAGTGTTATGCAGAGATGCAATCTTTTGTTGTTGTTGTTGTTGTTGTTGTTGTTGTTGTTGTTGTTGTTGTTGTTGTTGTTGCTGCTGCTGCTGCTGCTGCTGCTGCTGTTGTTATTGGTTTGTTTTCGAGACAGGATTTCACTATGTAGCTCTGGCTGTCCTAGAACTAGCTCTGTAGACCAAGCTGGCCTCAAACAGAGCTCCACCTGCCTCTCTGCCCACCAAGCGCTTGTATTAAAGGCGTGCACTACCACCACCTGGCGAGAAAGACTATCTTTAAAAGAAAAAGAAAAAGAGGAAAATAGAAAAGATTCATTTTTATTATTTTATGTGTATGTGAGTATACTGGTGCCCATAAAGGCCAGAAGAGGGCACTTGATGCCCTGGTGCTGGAGTTAAGTTGGTTGTAAGCAGCCTAATGTGAGTGCTGTCCAAACTAGGTCCCTGCAAGAGCAGCAAGTACTCTTACTGTTGAGTCATCTCCCCAGTTTCTTTTTATTTATTTAAGGATTGTCTCTGCACAGCCTCCCCAGTGCTGAGTCACAGGCACATTCCACGCCTGGCTATCATCTAGGAGGCTTTAACAAACCACTTGTTTTTTGTTTTTTGGTTTTTTTTTTTTGGTTTTTTTGAGACAGGGTTTCTCTGCTTAGCTGTCCTGGAACTCACTTTGTAGACCAGGCTGGCCTCGAACTCAGAAATCCGCCTGCCTCTGCCTCCCAAGTGCTGGGATTAAAGGCGTGCGCCACCACGCCCGGCAACAAACCACTTGTTTGCTCTATGTGAATGGATGTTTTGCCTGCATATAGGTCTGTGTACCACTGTGTGCCTAGGAGGGGACATCGGAGTCCCTGGAACTGGAGTTACAGAGGGTTGGGAAGAGGGAACACAATTTCGAACAGCAGCTTAGAAACATAACATTATTGCTGAGTATAAAAGCTGAGTACAAGCTGGGTGTGGTGGCGCACGCCTTTAATCCCAGCACTCGGGAGGCAGAGGCAGGCGAATTTCTGAGTTCGAGGCCAGCCTGGTCTACAAAGTGAGTTCCAGGACAGCCAAGGCTATACAGAGAAACCCTGTCTCAAAAAACCAAAAAAGAAAAAAAAAATACTACATTAAAAGCTGAGTACAACCACTGAATGTTTAAAAGGCAAAGGCAAGTGGATCTCTGTGAGTTCAAGGCCAGCCCTATCTACACTGAGTTCCAGGTCAGGGATACATAGTAAAACCCTAAGAGTCAAAACAAACAAAATTAAGTACAACAAACTCCAGCAAATGTCATCTTCACTAGAGTCATACTGTTTGGTGGCATATATTGTACTCCTCCAAAAAATGCAGACCCTTAGGTACTCTGCTCAGATCCCTTGTAAAGCAGATATTATTTCATATTGAGAAAACCGTCATTTAGATGCATCTCATGACTTAGAATCTCAGCCCAGAAACCCTGGGTTAGTGACACCTGAGAAGCAGCTGTGGTGAAGGCTGGCTCTCCGGTCAGCAGGGTCTTGGGAGCACATCACCTACAAAGAGTAGGAACTAAAGAAGACTGGGTACATGCATCCTGGGCATGGTACCCCCACCCCAGAGTTGGGACCAGCATTAGTGTGCTGTGTACCAGACTACAACTCAACTATCTTAACTGTGAAACATGCTATGGACATGCTGAAGAACGGCATCCAAAATGACTAGGAAACTATTTTCTAGGAAAACGAATTGTTTCCTATTGGAAAGTGGCTGCAAATGTAGGGCAGCAGGACCAGTGAGTCACCCATGTCTAGCAGCAGCTCCTCTGAGGCAGTCGGGCTGCACTCACAGACAGGGGTACATGACTACGACTGGCAGGCAGGGGAAAGAAGAGCCTGGTAATTACTGGGACTGCATGAAATCTAAACTCACCATTTGTTCTGACTTTTCTGCTTTGTCTTTGATATCCTTGATTTTGCCAAAGAGTTGCTGAATGGCTTTCTGGGCCTCTTCAAGTGCCTATAATAAAAGATGTAGTTGAAAACCAAGAAGCAAGGAGAGGAAGCACTATAATCGGTCTCAGTCTCCTGAAAATTTTGACCAGAAACTCTTCTTGATTTGCTGTTCTTACACCTATAGTTTCACCGCACCAGAAGAGGAGATAAAGCCTCATGTATGGGTACAGTGAAGTCTAAAGACTCTTAGTAATCTGCAGCGTAACATGTAAATTACATGTTGGGTTTTCTGAGACAGGGTCTCACTATGTAGCCATGGCTGGACTAGCGTTCTCTGTAGACTAGGCTGACTCCAAATTTGCAGCAATCTTCCTACCTCTGTTTTTCTCAGTGCTGGAATTATAGGCACATGTTACCATGCTTGGCATAACATTTTATTTAAAACTAAACCATTTTCTCTATTTTGGTGATTGCTATACATGTTACTGATAAGAAACAGGATACACATCTGTCTTTCAGTGTGTACACAAACTTTCACACCTGTAAAGGCAGCAGTGGCTCCAAGTTAGAAGTGAGGTAAGCCTGAGATCTGTCTCCTCATCTACATAATGGCTCTAAAAGTCTGTGCCATTGATTTGTGGTAAATCTTGGACATTTATGGTGTGCTACTTAGAAACTGATGAAATGAAGTCAGAAGGATACATTTGAAGCTAGTAGTAAACCAAATGTTTGCAAGGAACTTAAACCCCACAAAGGTGGATGGGACACATTAAAACTGTTATAATCCGGGGCTGGTGAGATGGCTCAGCGGGTTAGAGCACCCAACTGCTCTTCAGAAGGTGATGAGTTCAAATCCCAACAACCATATGGTGGCTTACAACCACCCGTAATGAGATCTGACGCCCTCCTCTGGTGCGTCTGAAGTCAGCTTCAGCGTACTTATGAAGAATAATAAGAAATGAATCCTTGGACCGGAGAGACCAACTGGAGCAAGCGAGGCTGTCTGGAGCAAGTGGAGCCGAACGGGGATGGCAGGAGCAAGCGGGGACAGCCAGAGCTAGCAGGGCCGGAACGAGCGGGGCCAACCAGAGCAAGCGGAGCCAATCGGAGCGAGCGGGGCCGACTGGAACAAGCAGGGGCC
>LR749844.1:780581-803666 GCA_902729485.2 Mus minutoides
GGGGGGGGGGGGGGGGGGGGGGGGGGGGGGGGGGGGGGGGCGGCCAGGAACGAGTGGGGCTGGCCGGAGTGAGCAAAGCTGGCGGGAGCGAGCAGGGTTGACCAGAACAAGGGAAAAAAAAAAACTTATAATCCCCACATGTCCTGTGATGGAGGAACGGGGAGAGAAGAGCACCACAGCTACACACATGGAGAGCTCATAGACTTTGTGGCTTGTGAAAACCCACAGCAACACAGCTGCTCAGTCACACCAGTCAGAATCTCATTCACTCTTTCAGTCACTCTTGTATGTTCTGATTAGGTGCCTTGTAGGAGAGGAGAGGGAAAGTGAGGGAAGGGAGGAGAGAACCAAGCCCTCAAGTACTCCAATGCTCAGCTGTCTAGAAGAAAAGAAGTGGGCAAAATTTCACAAGAGAAACCAGCGTCAGCAGAGAAAGCCAAAACCAAACAAGTGTTTGAGGTGAAGAAGAGTAATCACTCCTTACACCTGATCAAGACAGAGGACTGCCACTGACAACAGGGAAGATGCTGGAAACTGTGACAAAAGCAGACTATGAGGAGACAGGGACAGGGGAGCAGAGCAGTGATACAAAGCAGGGCTGGCAAACAATGGCCCAGATTTGTCTTGTGATAAAAAAATGTGGTTTGGGGTAACTGAGTTTAATGCCAAGGTGCTGCTACAGAAGAGTGGTGGGTACATTCTAAACTCACTGGAGGCTTCCAAATGCTTTTGAGTATTGCTAAAAGGACCATAGAGGCCTTGTAGGCAACAGACCATTAAGAAAGACTTGCCTTCTTGACCACAGCTTGTATGTGATGTTTAAGGCATGCTATGTTATAGTGACATGCAAAAGGACAGGTTATATCTAAGCACCAAGGCTCGGAGAAAGAGCTCCTGCCCTGCATTGCGGACTGCCTCCACTGAGGACACTGCTTTCCTCTTCCAGCCTCAGTCTTCTATTTCACAGACTTCAAGGGAGATAAATGGTCTGCCAGATATTTTTTCAGTCTTTCCTTGTTATGATAATGTACTGAAGTGGGTGAAATTTAACGTAATTCATTTCCCAGAGTCAAACTGTTTCCTCTGGAGCATTTGCTCTACAGAGTAAGTCCCTTCTTAACATGCACACATCCTAATATCTGCTATCTGGCCTATGATAGTCAACTGCACCACAGAACAGTTCATACCTGGGGAAAGTGTGAGGCCTATAGAAAGAGAAGATTCTTCTTTAAAAACAAAACAAAACAAAACCAGCCATGGGTTACCATGCAGACATGGCCAAGTCCAAGAACCACACCACCACACACAACCAGTCCTGCAAATGGCACAGAAATGACATCAAGAAACCCCAGTCACAAAGATACAAATCTCTTACGGGTTTGACCCCAAGTTCCTGAGGTACATGCGCTTTGCCAAGAAGAAAGGCCTGAAGCAGATGCAGGCCAGCAATGCAAAGGCAGTGAGTACACACATGTGCAGGGGCCATCAAGGCCCTTGTGAAGCCTCAGATGCCACAGGGCCCCAGACACAAACTCAGCCATCTGGCTTTCATCGCTCACCCCAAGCTTGTGAAGTGGATTCGAAGCTACATGGCCAAGGAGCATAGGCTCTACCAACCAAAGTCCAAGGTCCAAACCAAGGCAGAGGCCGCAGCTCCAGCTAAGGCCCAGGCTTCAGCTCCAGCTCAGGCTCCCAAAGGTGCCCAGGTCCCTGTGAAGGCCCCATAGAAAAGCCTCCTGCAAATGTGAAGATAGCTGGAGTGCTGGGACAGTTCTGAGTTCGAGGCCAGCCTGGTCTACGAGTGAGTTCCAGGACAGCCAGGGCTACACAGAGAAACCCTGTCTCAAAAAACAAAAAAAAAAAACAAAAAAAAAAAGGAAGAAAGGAAGAAAGGAAGAAAGGAAGGAAGGAAGGAAGGAAGGAAGGAAGGAAGNAAGAAAGAAAGAAAGAAAGAAAGAAAGAAAGAAAGAAAGAAAGAAAAAGTGAGGTTTCCAGCACTCACGTGAGGAGCTGGGTTTGGACCCCACACTCACTACAAAGCTGAGTGTAGTGCTGCACACATGTAATCCCAGCACCTGGGAAGGGGAAAGAGGAGATCTCCAGGGTTTGCTAGCCAATCTAGCTCAATCTGTAAGCTGCCTGCCTCAAAAAAAATAAATCAGGAGATGACAAGATGGCTCAGTAGGTAAAAGCACTTGCTGCCAAGTTTAATAACTTGAGTTTGATCCCCAGAATCTACCAGGTAGAAAAAGAGGACAGACTCTCACAACTTATCTTCTGATCTCCATGAACTAATTTTTAAAAAAGTGAAGAGCAGCTGAGGAAAATATCCAATGTCAACCTCTAGTTTACACATGTACATGTAGCCACATTTGTACACAAATCTACACACACACACACAGAGAGAGAGAGAGAGAGAGAGAGAGAGAGAGAGAGATGTAAATAACTGAAAGAGAAGAATGAAACATGGAGGTTTGAATAAAAGAATCATTCCACAGCATTAGTAAGAGAACCTGGCGAACGATACATCTGAGTTCTAAACAGAGGCTCTAATGACATCCACTAATGGTAGAAATACCCAAGTAAGTAGCTTCTATTTATAGAAAGTCCTTTCTGGGACTGTTGGCCACCCTGTTCCATTCACCATTCAGTGCGGTTGCTATGGAAACGAGGCATCCTCAGCTGGAGCAGAGGTGCTCCAAGAAGCCTCAGGAATAGTACAATGCAGCTTCTTTTCCAGGAAGATGTCCAACAGTTGCAGAGGCTAAAGAACTCTCCCTGTTGCCCCCAGACCATGACATTGTGTTTCCCTGCAAACTATAATACACTGGGATAGCAGCATTGGTCAGGGCCCACACGGGCACCCATGAGATAAGAATTACTGGTATTCACACTGATTCCTTTGTAGTCCATTCAGAAATGCAGACTACAAAGGGGTTTTATTTACAGTACAGTTTTTTTTCCAAGTCTGTGAACCAAAAGAACATGCTGAGCAAAGGGAGCAGTTCTCACCTTATTTGCTAAAATGCTCTGTTCCACGTAAGTTACTTTCATTTACCATTTCTGCAAACCACATCCACTGAAAAATGTGAACCAATGAGCTTGTTTTTTATTGTTGTTGGGACATGAGCCAGAAGTAAAAATCCTGAGACAAGGTGGGGCACACTCAGCAGTGCCCAACAAGACTAAACATTTACATTTCAAGTTCTGTTTCTATCAGCTATCGCTCACAGCTCAAAACACACTAGCCTTGAACCTGCAGGCATGCCAGAGCATTCTCAAAGCTTCCCTGGATGGAAATGCAACCCTTATGGGAGAGGGTATTCACAGCAGCCAACCCAATGGCAAAAGAAAAGGAATGTCTAAGAAAAAAGCCTCAGCTGCTTTTGCTGAATAAAAGGTACAGAAATTCAATATTTTAGGAAACAGACACACTGAGAGAACAGCTTGTCCAAGTGTAACAAAGGACGGCTTCCCACAAACAGCCAGACTTCCAGTGCCAAGTCAAAAGTTTCTTACTTCATCCCAATTCCCTGTATCTGGACGTCCTGTCAAAGGATTTGCTGTGTCCGAGAGACTTCATCTGCGTGTGCCCCCTTCCTGCTTCACCTACTCACTTTGGGAGCTCAGTGATCCCCATTATTTTAGTATCGCCAGGGAGATGTATTGTGAATGAACAAAGGGTTCTTTGCAGCCTTGGGTTTCACTTGCAGTCGTGTCTCCACTGTGCTGGCAGAGCTATCAGTCACTGCTACTGTTGGGATGCCCACATGCGTAAGTTAGTTTCTTGGGCTCTGTAGCAAGAAAGAGTGGCTCTCAGATCTGTTTGTAAGCATTTTTTAAATTCAAAAGGCAACTGGGAACCAGGACTAAAGCTCAACGGTAGAGTACTTCCCTGGCTTGTTTGAGGCCATGCATACAATACTCATCACCATCAAGAATGAGGAGCTACAGAGATGGCCAGCAGTTAAGAGCAAATGGTGCTCTTGCAGAGGTCTCATGTTTGGTTCCTAGCAACCACATGGTCACTCATGACCATCCGTAACCCCAATTCCAAGGGATTCCACAACCTTTTCTGATTCCAGGGGTACCAGGTACAAATATGGTGCATATACATATTCAGGCAAAGAACTCATACACAAGGTGGAAAGAGAGAACCGACTCCTGAAAGTTGTCCTCTGACCTCCACACACATGCACTTATACACAGATCATGCATACATACAATAATGATAACTAATATTAAAAGTTTTGAGTGTGACAAGAAAATAAGGGGTAGTAATTAGTCTGAGATAGAACAAAGCCCTCTCAATTTACCTCTTCTCCTGCTTTATTTGTATTTATTCATTTAGGTGTGTGTGAGTGCATGTAGTTAGTATATGTGGCATATGCACATGTGAGTGTACATCAGAGGAGGACATTGGGCCATCTTCTCTATCGCTCTCTGCTGCAGCCATCCTCTACCCACTACAGCAAGCAAGCACTAGGGTTACAATATGCATCTGATCACACAGGGCTTTTCATATCAGTGCCAGGGATTTGAACTCAGGTCCTCACTCCTACAGAGCAAGTACTCTTACTCACCTCTCCTTCTTTATTCTCTTCTGCTTTATATAACAAAACAAACAAACAAAACCAAATTGGGATCATCAAATCTTGTTAGTAGGCATATTATAGAAGAAATGTCTCCCTTTTAACCATAGGCACTCAACTACACTGGCCAATACCCACAGTCTGTGAATCAGAATCATATACCAAAAGCAACCCAGAGTCTTTCCAGAGTCCACAATACAACAGGGAAACAGAAATCAGAATCCGACCTAGCAGCTGGTGGAGGCAGGAGGATCAGGATTCAAGGTCATCCCCAGCTACATAGAAAGTTTGAGGCCAGCCTCGGGTACATGAAACCCTGCCTCAAAAATAGTGAAAATATTAAAACAACAACAACAAAAAAAAAAAAAAAAAAAAAAAAAAAAAAAAAAAAAAAAAAAAAAAAAAAAAAAAAAAAAAAAAACAACTAGAATCCTGGCATGTGATCCAACACTAGTGAGAGGCTAACAAGTTTCTTGTTGTTTAAAAGCTTTAATAAAGACAACTGCAAAACACCAGACCAATACAGACTAGAAAGCATTGTCTATGGATTTACAAAATCAAATCTCCCCTGGAAGAGACCAGGGTGTCCAAGTCAGAGCAAAGGAAATTTTACAGCTTTATTACAGACCCCTGAAAATTGGCCATTATTAATGAAAATGCTGATGAACAAACACAGCTGAGCCCATATTGCTCTAAATTCTGTGGCTTAAAGAGGGAAGAAAAACCTTGTACATAAAGACAGGGTTTCAGATTCCCACCCATTGTTTTAACATAGCTGAATGACTTCCTGTGTCAAAGACCTAAGACCCAGGAAAGCTCTGCCTGTTGGTAGGTAGAATTATTGCCGTTTTTTTTTTCCCAAGGCAAAGCCCTAATCTGAAAGTGGAATTTTCCTTTCAAAGTCTCTAGTTGCTAGCAGTCAAAGCAGGAGTGACAGCTACAATGGTGATGAGTGACACCCTCCTCTTCAGGTGCAGACTCCAGTTTCAGCTCGCAACTGAGTGCTTTCAACGTGGAAATGGAGAGGTAGCAACCATTATGTTGGGCCAATTTATGTGGGCCTGGCTCAGAAGAAGAATAAAACTTCTCTGTTCCCACTTGGCACGCTGGTTTTCTAAAGGTATTTTCAATAATCATGTTGCAGACAAGTGGGACTTGTGTTATTATGGTCAGGAAGGAAAGAGCCTGATGGCTGGACTTGTTAACTAAACCGAAGATAAATGCAGGGTGGTTTGAGCTGGTATGGGGAGAACGTCTCTTGTTATTGAAAGCTTAAGCCTGTGTATGGCTTATCTGAAACATAGAGTCTCACGTATTAAGTGAAGGCAAAACAGGAAGCATGCTTATATTAATGCACTGAGTTTAGCCAAAAAAGAAAGACATTAACATTTTGAACAATGTGGTAATTGTCTCTAGGGAGATTAAATATTAAGATAAATTATCCAGTAGTTCTACTCTCAAGTATTTACTGAAATAAACTGAAAGAAGGACCCTGAGCAGATGGAAGGAAACCCAAAATGTGCTGAGTCCACACAAGGTACTCTTACTTAGCAATAAAGGTGATAAGTTCTGGAACACAGCATTAATATAGGCGAACATAGCAGATATACGTGAAATATATCAGAAATGAAAGTATAGATATTGTTGGATTCCATTTCTATGGCATATTAGAAAAGGAAAACCCACAGGGAAAGATTATTAGAGGCTATAGGAGCTTTTGCTTAATGACTAGAACCCCTGCTAGGGATGCATGGGATCCAGAGAGCAGAAACACGCACAGCACTGTGACCACAATTAACACCACAGTGCATTATGTTACATACATCCTATGTATTTTTCAATATTAGCAATCTACTATATCAAAACATACTGAATAGTATAAAAAGATAGTTTAAACAGATAAATTGCATTGTATATGCATTCTATCTCAATAAAACTGTTTAAAATGAAAGGCTACAGGGCTGGCAAGAAGGCTTAGAAGGCAAAAGTGCTTGGCATACAAGTCTGACAACCTAAGTTGGATTTCCCAAACCCACGTAAAGGTGGATGGAGAAAGTAAACTCTATAAAATTGTCTTCCGACTTCTGTATGAATGCCCTGGTGCACAGCCCGCACTTACAAACACATACCACACATACAGACATGCATTAGTGGATACAAAATGGTTTTTAAGGTCGTGCAGTGGTGGCGCACGCCTTTAATCCCAGCACTTAGGAGGCAGAGACAGGTGGATTTCTGAGTTCGAGGCCAGCCTGGTCTACAAAGGGAGTTCCAGGACAGCCAGGGCTACACAGAGAAACCCTGTCTCAAAAAACAAAAAAACAGGGGCTGGTGAGATGGCTCAGCGGGTAAGAGCACCCGACTGCTCTTCCGAAGGTGATGAGTTCAAATCCCAGCATCCACATGATGGCTCACAACCATCTGTAATGAGATCTGGCGCCCTCTTCTGGAGTGTCTGAAGACAGCTACAGTGTACTTACATATAATAAATAAAATAAATCTTAACAAACAAACAAACAAAAAAAAAAAAAGGTTTTTTAAGTATAGTGATGTGAATGAAGAAGCAAAAGTTATGTCTCTGTTTTATTTCTGGAACAAGGTTGTGTCATGTAGCCCACAGGCCTTGAACTCAAGATTTTACTTCTTCAGCCTTCCAAGTGCTGGGGTCACAGGCATGTGCCACCCCACACCAAGCCTGCCTCTATATGCCATATTAACTAACCAAATTTAGCAAAAAAAAAAAAAAAAATTAAAGAGGATCATTAAACATATTCCTGGAGCCGGGTGTGGTGGAGCACGCCTTTAATAATCCCAGCACTCGGGAGGCAGAGGCAGGCAGATTTCTGAGTTCGAGGCCAGCCTGGTCTACTGAGTGAGTTCCAGGACAGCCAGGGCTATACAGAGAAACCCTGTCTCGAAAAACAAAACAAAACAAAACAAAACAAACACCATATTCTTTAACACTTAGCTCTATTCTCAGGTGAAATTATAAAACAAAAATGGCTCAGTGGTTAAGAGCACACTCTATTCCTGCAGAGGACCCAGGTTTGGTTCTTGGCACCCACTGTCTACAACTCTAGTTCTAGAGGATCCAGTGTCCTCTTCTGACCTCAAGGGCTCTTGCACACATGGCATAGACACATAAACTCAGCTACACACATATATTCCAAGACCCAGAACCTTATCTGTGAGCCAGCACAAGTGCAGCCTCTACTTTAGAAAACTTTAAAGATGTGGCCAACGTGGCACTCAGACAAAAAGCCTTCCTCTTAATATCATTAGTCTCAGGTGAGAGAGAGATGGCTTAGTGGGTAAGAGCATTAATTAAACTGGCAGGAGGGCTTGAGTTCAGATTCCAGCACCATGTAAAAAGCCAGGCATAGTCACACATGTGCCTGTGACCTCACACTGTGGGGGCAGGACAGGATGATCACTAGGTTTGCTTGACAGCAACCTTGCTCCAGGTTCAATAAGGGACCTTGTCTCAAATAAGGTGGAGAGTGACAGAGGACACAGGACAGCCTCCTCTGGCCTCCACATGCCTGTGCAAAGGTGCACGTGCTGGCACACATGCAGGTGTATACCACATTCACACATATATGTACATATTCATTCTCCCTCCCTCGCTCCCTCCTTCCCTCCCTCCCTCCCTCCAACAGACATACACACAAGCTTTTCAAAGAAGCTCAAATAAGAAGAGAAGAAAGAAGAAGTTATATACATGAGCCAAGTGTAGCACTGCATGCCTTTAATCCCAGCACTCGGGAAGCAGCAGCAGACAGATCTCTGTGAGTTTGAGGTCAGCCTGGTCTACATAGTGAGTTCCAGTACAGACAGCCAGCCAACCTATATAGAGAGATCCTGTCTCAAAAAAAGAAAAAGAAAAAAGAAAAAAAGAAAAAGTAATAACACATGATGAGCACATGAGTAAAAAGTAATGAATGAAAACAGGAAAAGGTAGAAATGATAAGTAGTCATTTGAAAAGTCCATGCTGGCTAATCTAGTTTAATGTAGGGGACCTTCAGGAAGGGCAATGCTAATCACGGAAAGAGAATGGAAACTGAGATAGCAGAAGGAGAAAGGAACTAAACATCAGAGTCAAAGAACTCTGAGTAAGTGACATGTATGAAAATTAGCTCACGAAGCAGGACATGTGGGCTGAGGGTGTGGCTCAGAGCTCCAGAAGGACATGCAGGTACCTGTAGTGGCTTTAAAGCAGGGCAGTGAGAATGAAAAAGATCAGAGCTGGTGGAAAAGACAAAGGAACCCAACAGACATCTGGACATACAGAATCTGGGACACAAGTATCCCAAGGGCTTTCACCATCAGCAGCCACACCTGCAACGTTATAGCCCCTTCTCAAACTTGAGTGAGCCTAGCAGTGTGAGGGGTGTTGAAAATACATTCATTCTTATCTCACCACCCTGAGGTAGGCATTATCTTCATGGCTCAGACAAGAACCTGGGGCAAAGGCCCAGTGTGGTGGCAGACACCTTTAACCCAGCACTCAGGAGGCAGAGGCAGGCAGATCTCTGAGTCAAGGCCAGCCTGGTCTACAGAGCAAGTTCCAGGACAGAGAAACCCTGTCTTAAAAGAGATAAAGGAGCGGCAGATGGAGTAAGAATCTGGAGCTGAAAGAGGTATCATGTCCTAAAGCCACAGATAACAAAGGAGGTGAATTTCAAATTCAAGGCCAACTCAAGCATTTTAAACTGGACCATGCCACCACACCAACAGACAACATGGCCCAATGACTGTAAGTAACTCTGAGAACTGAAACGAAATGTTCAGCCTTTCTTAGTCATAGAGGAAGAGAAAACAGCTGTTTAGATTTCTCATAGCTGTTTAGATTTCTGCCTAAACATGAGGGTTTTACAGGACAGGGGGCAGAACTCCAAGAAGGTCTCAGAGATGTTCATGAGAAAAAAAGGCCCTACATGTGAGAGGATGGGCAGGAGGACTGAGACCAAGGCCAGCCTGGACTATATCCTGAACTTGAAGCCAGCCTGGGCTACTTAAAGAGACTCTTGTCTCAAAACACCAAATGGGAGACAACGTGCTATCAGGGCTCAGGTGCAATGAAAGCATGTACTTTAGTAGTCAGATCAAACCCAGTCACATACAGAGCTAAATAATCAAAAGCTCTTGCTTTAGCCACAGTTAAGTGTTCTAGAAGCAAGCAAAGGAGAACATTTACATGGACCCAACTTATCAAATAAAGACAAGCCACCCTTAGCCTCTGCCCAAGATGTAAGAAGTTCTGAGTAAGGAATGGGAGCCAGGCTCAAGCAATGAGGGACACTATGCTTCCTGAAGGCTGTCAGCCAGGCTGTTCCATGAATCAGTGCTGTCTGCATTCCTGGGACGTGCTCAGACCACAGCTATTTCAGCCTAAAAATATTCTGAAAAGTAAAATACAAAAGAGACACAAGACAGAAAGACAGAAAAACACAGACATGCAGACACACCCCAGAAGGTGAAGGATGGATTGTGGGGGCAGGTGCTGTGATTTGCACCTGTAGTTTCAGCTACTAGAGAGGCTGAGGCAGGAATGCCAGCTGTTATCAATTATTTACTAATGGGAAAATAATAACTTATACTTCAAAAAGCTTACTCATTTTAAGGTGGTATATTTAGAAGGAGAAATCAAGAAGAAGTTGTTATTTATTCATTCATTCATTCATTCATTCATTCATTCATGTATTTACTTATTTATAACAGACAGGTCCTCAGAATGTAGCACAGGCTGGCCTCAAACTCATGATCTTCTTGCCTCAGCCTCCCAAGTGCTGAGATTACAGATGTGCACTGACAATTAGTGTGTGTTTGTGTGTGTGTGGGTGGGTGTGTGTGTGTGTGTGTGTGTTCTTTAAAACTACTGTCATTTATTTCCTAATTAATTTCATCAGTCGATGGGCTTAACTTTTCCCAAGGAAGGATGAGAAGATACTACATACTAAAAATGATGAAGGTAGAACACACAGTCCTGCCATTCCACTGCTGAGAGCAAACTTAGCTACACCAAGGATCAGCAGTGAGTGCTCCTCCTAACACTGACCTACTTAAACATTATTTCTGTTCTAATGCTTGAATTAGATGAGGTGCTAATTTTTTTGTTTGTTTTTTTGTTTTGTTTTTTCGAGACAGGGTTTCTCTGTGTAGCCCTGGCTGTCCTGGAACTCACTCTGTAGACCAGGCTGGCCTCGAACTCAGAAATCCGCCTGCCTCTGTCTCCCGAGTGCTGGGATTGAAGGCGTGCGCCACCACGCCCGGCGAGGTGCTAATTTTTAATGAAAAAAAAAAGCAATGGTTATTTTCTCCTTAGAAAGCAACACACTTTTCCTGATTTGGTTCCTGAATCTTCATGATGTCTCTATTACAAGCGAAGCAACTAAGTATGGTTAACCTCCTTCTCTAGAGAAAACAGAAACCCAATGATTAGGAAACATGGCTCTGAGCCAGGCAAGGTATTGCCTTACCTGTCATCCCAGCATTCAAGAGGCAGAAGTAAGAGGATCAGTACTTCAGGACCAGCTTGGCCTACCTACTGAGTTCTAGCATAGCCTGGTCCACTATATGAGATATTGTCGGGGCTGGAGTTTGGGGGGGTGGCTGGAGAGATGGATCAGTAGTCAAGTGCACTTGCTGGCTTCCAGAGGACATGAGTTTGGTTTCCACACACCCACATCAGGCACTTCAATACTGCTTGTAATTTCACGAGAACCCACACATGTATCACACACATTTACACATAAATAAAAATAAATCTTAAAAAAGAAACAAGCAAACTAAAACAGAGAGAGAGAGAGAGAGAGCGCAACCTGGATGATAACGAACAGGTAAGAATTCTGTGTTTTCTGG
The DNA here is from genome assembly GCA_902729485.2 of Mus minutoides. Taxonomy (NCBI): domain Eukaryota; kingdom Metazoa; phylum Chordata; class Mammalia; order Rodentia; family Muridae; genus Mus; species Mus minutoides. The sequence goes on from LR749844.1 coordinate 792,036, forward strand.
GCCTAGCACTTTAGACTAAAGTGAAGATGAAGAAGGGGACAGGAGTAGTCTGATGGCAGAGTACAGGGGACAGGAGTAGTCTGATGGCAGAGTACAGGGTTCTCAAGCTAGCCTGTTCCACTTTCTCATCAACAGCTTGAGTGGACAGAGAAGGCACAGGTGGCAGATTTGATGGTGAAGTCACTGAGATTACAGCAAGCTGGATAGATTCAAGCAATCAAGTAAAACACAAGATATAACCAAGGGTAGCACATACAAAGTCTGGTGCAGATTTTAAAGAATCTCCCACACAAATAGAGGAAAGAGTTTAAATGGGGCTCATATGAAAAAGACCTGGGGCAGTGGTGCAGAGTGCTGGGCCACACATGTTTTGTTTGGCCTTTACAGTGTTTAGGAAAAACACCAAGCCAACTAATAGAGCTGGGAGAGGCACAGAAAACCCCAGACTCCTGGCTTTTCTTGAAACAGAGATAGATCTGGCAACTCCAGGTCTACATTCGGACCTGACAACTGGGTTACAACTGTCTCCTTAAGACCCTTCATTCGCTGTCCCAAAGGAGACAGGCATGGACCACACACTCGACAACCTAAGCTGCTTCCGTTGCTTTCTCACCTGCAAGGCCATCCTTGCAACTCTTGACCTGAGGACTGCAGGGGACTGGCAATTTGTAGGGGCCAAGAAGTGATATGGCTGCTGAAACCCCCACTAAACCCTGGGCAGCAGGAGAGCAAGAGCTTTCAGCACTGCCACTTAACTTCTGAAGAGCTGCAGACTCCCCAGAGACCCTAGAAAAACAATCACTATCTTCCCTTCAGAATATGTCTATCCACATAAAAATGTAGTTAATCTCAGGGTGTTGATAGACCCTGGATGGTAATAGAAAGCAGTTATCTCAGTGAAACATCCTGTATCTATATCAGATCAGGTGTGGATGCTTTCGAGAGTCCATCATTTAGCCATTTGGTTTGTTGATGGATGGCATTCCCCCAGAGAAGGAGGGCATGGGAAGGTTACTGGACTCTCATCTGAGAAACCAGTTGGTCTTCCCAGTCATCTGCCTGCAATTCTGCCACAACTGCATATGCCTTGAGGATCTTGGGAGGAGTTAGAGAATACAGGTTGGTGAAGGTTAATTAAAGTGGGCTGGTGAGATGGCTCAGCTTTTTCCTCCTTGAACCTGCTCTTACACTCACCTCTTTCTAGCTACCTTCTAGCTACCTGCTTTAACTCTTGGGAAGCAGCATACATTTTAGAGCATATCAGAGCATGTATTTGCTGAACTGACTCACTATCCACACATTTTCAACATGTGGACATTTAACTAAAGTTGTGGACTGATGATCTCAACAGATGAAAATGGGGAGGACTTGGTGCCACAGGAATTTTATAAGAGCATTGTAGTCTGGTGAGAAGAAGTCACAGACTAGACCACTTCATGCTGGCCCACACGAGGGACAGTCAACAACCAAAGGCTTTCCAAAATGTTTATTTAGCTGATTGCTAACCAAGCAGCTAGTATTCTAGAAACTGAAAAATAGCCTCATTGAATCTTCCATTTAAAAATCTGCCCAAATATTTTTTAAATATTTATTTATGTGTATATGCATGTTTCTGGGTGCGGGTTTATACTCAGGAGTGTGGTGTCCACAAAGGTCAGAGGCATCAGATCTGCCAAAGCTGGAGTTATAGGTGATTGTGAGCTGTCCAACATGAGTACCAGGAACCTTGGGTCTTCTGGAAGAGCAACAAGTACGCCTAACCACAGGATCATCTCTCCATCCCACAGGATCATCTCTCCATCCCACAGGATCATCTCTCCATCCCACAGGATCATCTCTCCATCCCACAGGATCATCTCTCCATCCCACAGGATCATCTCTCCATCCCACAGGATCATCTCTCCATCCCACAAACAAAATTTTTAATACAAGGTTTCATTATATAGCTAACTGGCCCAAAATTCCATCTGTAGACCAAGCTGGCCTTAGACTCACAGAGATCCTCCTGCCTCTATTTTCTGAGTGTTGGGATTAAAGGCAGGTACCACCATGCTCACTTCCAAACAATTAAAAAGAACAGTTTTCATGGTTCAGGCAAAGTGCTCAGTGAAGGAGCATGAGGGTCTGAGTTTGATCTCTAGCACCCCAGAAAATCTGGGAGCAGCAGCATACACCTCTAATCTCAGTGCTGGACAGTGGCTCTCTAGGGATTGCCTTTTAGCCAGCCTAGCTCAGTGAGCTTCAGGTTCTGTGAGAGACCTTGCTTTAAAAAGTAAGGTGGAGCCGGGCGTGGTGGCGCACGCCTTTAATCCCAGCACTCGGGAGGCAGAGGCAGGCGGATTTCTGAGTTCGAGGCCAGCCTGGTCTACAAAGTGAGTTCCAGGACAGCCAGGGCTATACAGAGAAACCCTGTCTCGAAAAAACCAAAAAAAAAAAAGTAAGGTGGAGGGGCTGGTGAGATGGCTCAGCGGGTAAGAGCACCCGACTGCTCTCCGAAGGTGATGAGTTCAAATCCCAGCAACCACATGGTGGCTTACAACCACCCATAATGAGATCTGACGCCCTCCGCTGGTGCGTCTGAAGTCAGCGTACTTATGAATAATAATAATAATGAATCCTTGGACCAAAGAGACCAACCGGAGCAAGCGGGGCTATCTGGAGCGAGCAGGGCTGGCTGGAGCGAGTGGAGCGGGCCAGAGCGAGCGGGGTCGAGCAGAGCAAGCAGGGTTGACCGAAACAAGGGGAAAAAAAAAAGAAAAAAAAAAAGTAAGGTGGAGGGACACTGAACCATAGAAAAGGAGACGGAACTGACTTGTTCTCTGATCACAGTCCATGCACTGATGCACACACTTATGACTCTCCCCCCCATAGTAAATGTCTTAAAAATGTCTTTCAAGAGATCATAAAAGTCAGGTCTGGAGGCATGCACCTGTAATCCTAGCATTTGGGAGGTGGAAGTCTGAGGGTCATAACACCAAATGTACTTCATGAGACCCTATCTCAAAAAAACAAAACAAAAAAAACCCAAAAACAACAAAAAAAGCAAGCAATGCCGGGCATGGTGGCACATGCCTTTAATCCCAGCACTTGGGAGGCAGAGGCAGGCGGATTTCTGAGTTCGAGGCCAGCCTGGTCTACAGAGTGAGGTCCAGGACAGCCAGGGCTACACAGAGAAGCCCTGTCTCAAAACAAACAAACAAACAAACAAACAAAAAGCACAGCTGCTCTGGTGGGCTTGGGAAATTCTGTCTGGGCAGGGCACCTCCCTTTGACCCTACTGCTGCTGAATGTTCTCAGCCACTGAAAAGATAAATTCTGAAAGCAATTTCTGCTTGTGCTCCAGGGAAGAGGGGCACACGGGCATCCTGACCTGTGAAGCCAGTATTTTGGCACATCCATAATTCCCCTGTCTGTGCCAGTCAGCTGGAGACGACCATCAGCCAGCCACCAACCAGAGTCACACTTCTATCCCTAGGAGCTGACAAAGACAGAACCAAGCGCACTCTGCTGAAAGTCCCCATTGCATTTCAATCTGCTGGGGGAGACATATGGAGGAGATGACAGGAAACTCCATTATTTCTTCTGGGCTTCCTCTCTGTCTGGATTCTAAGGAGATGAATACAAAATTCCATCACAGACTGAAATGTGATCTAAACATTCTTGAAAACATGGTCTTGTTCTCTGAAATCCGAGCTGCCCTGCTGGCAACGGGAAGGTGGGGAGAGGCATTCCTGAGGCCTGTCCCTTTTGGGGCTCACTCCCCCATGCTGCTCTAGCATGGCCTGCAGGTAGAGGCCAGGATGTGCTCTGACACAGCACGACCAACAAACACTCCTGAAGAATCATCAAGTTCTTTTCATTTTCTTAGGATTTCACATACCTGAGACTCTCCCAAGTAGTTTAAGGTTCCTGGTGAGCGGCTCTAAATGTAGGTCACAAGATACAATAGTTCTATTCCAAATAGCAGCAGCCTGGGCCTATTCATGAACCATAGGCTGGAGATGCAGCTCAGCCATAGAGCTACACACACTTGTCTAGAATTCAGGAAGCCCCAAGCTAATCTAAGACACACCAAATATTCAATGTAGTTGCATGTAGGACTATTTGAGCTGAAGTGTAAAGATAATAAAAGCGTTCTCGCCTTCAAGAAGTCTACAAACTAGCCAAGAGGATAAGTAAGCCAAGGAGGAGCATGAGGTCAGAAGGCCAGGCACAGCAGAGGGCTGAGGAGTGACAAGTAGGAAGGACACACATCTGTCTCTCCTCTGTAGACGACCAGAGTCAGATAAAGGTCAAGTCTCCTGAACCTGAAATTATGATTCCTTTGGTGTTATTCAGATGGGAAAAATAAAACATCATTGTTTAAAAAGCAGTATTTGAGCTGGCCTTTAATTAGCAATAATCGCGCCTCGGATAAACCTCATTGGCTACGATACTGCCACTGCGCAAAGCTGAGCTGGCCTTTAAATGGGTAAGGTTTTAAAGTGTAAAAACTGAAAAAAAGGGAGGCAAAAACCCCAACAAAACAAAAACAAAAGCACTCAGGCCTTAACAGAGAAGACTGATGGGTGTCCTGATAAGAGGCAAATGTGGGCGGATTATCCAGAGCTGTCTAGATCAGGATAAGAAAGCAGGAAGACCCTTTCTAAACTCCATGGGCTGGGGTCCTAGCCTGACTAAAAAGAAGAAACTGAAGTGAATAGCAGCCTTTACCTCTCTCTGCCTCCTGACTGCGGATGCAATGTGACCAGCTGCCTAATGCTCCTGCTGCCATGCCTTCTGGATCATGACAGATGTCTCCCTACTAACTGTAAGACAGAATAACCCCTTCCGCCCTTAAATTGCTTCTTGTTGGGTGTTCTGTCACAGCAATGATAAATAATTAATACAGGTACAAAGATATGCACGTGGCATGTGGCAGAGCAGAAAGTTTTCAGTACAAACGAAGAGACAGAGTTTGGAAACACTGAAGGCAGCCTCAAGCAGCAGGTAAGAAAATGTGTTTGAAGAAAATGTGTCAGAAGGCATATTGTGTTCTGAAGAGGCAAATGGCATGACACAAGAAATGGAGTTAATCAGCAGAGTGAGACCTTCCTACTGATTATCACTCCTAAGGTCCTGTTAACATGGAACCAGGTAGACAAAGACGAAGTAGTAAACCTGTGAGAGGTCGGGAAACTGGATGCCTTTAGAGAGCTAACAGCAACAAATACTCCTGATAAGAAAAAGGTCAGGGGCTGGAGAGATGGCTCAGTGGTTAAGAGTACTTGGCTGCTCTTCCAAAGGACCTGGGTTCAATTCCCAAAACCCACATGACAGCTCACAACTGTCTGTAACTTCAGTTACAAGAGATTCAACACCCTCACACAGATATCCATGCAGACAAACACCAATGTACATGAAATGAAAATAAATACATCACTTTTTTAAAAAGAAAGAAAAAAAGTAAAAGGTCAGAGATAGGCTGTGTACCATAGATACCAATAGAAGGGGTATATTACAACTGAACAGAATGAAAGCCATAAATGTAGGAAGCAGAAATGGAGAGAACTAAAAATGAAGCTAGGGCAATAGCCCAATCACTAAGATAGTTGGTTCTCAGTTACAAAGACCTGAGTTCAATCCCAGCACCCACAAAAAGCCTGATACAGCAGTACACGCCTGCCTTCCCAGCAATAGGGAGGCAGAAACAGAAGGATCTTTGGGGGACTGCTTTGCTAATTTAGTCAAACTGATGAGCTCAAGGGTCAGTAAGCAATTCTGTCACAAATATAGGGTAGAAGCAATTAAAGAAGAAACACACACACACAAACACACGATAAAAACACAAATAAAGCCGGGCATGATGGCGCACGCCTTTAGTCCCAGCACTTGGGAGGCAGAGGCAGGCGGATTTCTGAGTTTGAGGCCAGCCTGGTCTACAAAGTGAGTTCTGGGACAGCTAGGACTATACAGAGAAACTCTGTCTCAAAAAACGAACAACAAACACACACACACACACACACACACACACACAAATAAGGTGTCCGGAGAGATTGCTCAATGGTTAGGAGCACTCAATGCTCTTGTAGAGGACCCAAGTTCAGTTCCCAGCACTCATATGGCGGCTCACAACCATCTTGGTATTCCGATTCTAAGGGGTCTGATATCCTCTTCTGGCCTCCACATATGCACTAGGTACAAATGTGATCCACATACATGCAGGCAAAACACTCATACACATTAAATAAAGACAAATGCAAAAAACACAAATAAATAAAAAGCAAGAACAAGAAATATAAAACTGAAAACCCAAGAGTCAAGACATCTCTGAGCCATTAGCAGCAAAACAGGGATGCTGCAGATGAGGAGACTCTACCTAGGTAGGATGAGAGCCTTGTTTACACTCTAAAGCTAAGCAGCATTGAGAGTATTTTCTGAAGCTAGCTACACTGAAGCTAGAGAGAACTGGCCACTGTGGGTTGCATGTGTGTACTAGCTGGTTTTGAGTGTCAACTTGACACAGCTGGGTTATCACAGAGAAAGGAGCTTTAGTTGGGGAAGTGCCTCCATGAGATCTAGCTGTGGGGCATTTTCTCAATTAGTGATCAAGGGGGAAAGCCCCTTGTGGGTGGGACCATCTCTGGGCTGGTAGACTTGGGTTCTATAAGAGAGCAGGCTGAGCAAGCCACGGGAAGCAAGCCAGTAAAGAACATCCCTCCATGGCCTTAGCATCAGCTCCTGCTTTCTGACCTGCTTGAGTTCCAGTCCTGACTTCCTTAGTGATGAACAGGAATGTGAAAGTGTAAGCAGAATAAACCCTTTCCTCCCCAATTTGCCTCTTGGTCATGATGTTTGTGCAGGAATAGAAACCCTGACTAAGACAATGTGTAATCCCAGCATTCGGCAGGCTGAAGTGGGAGGACTGGGCTTCACAGTCAACACTGTCTCAAAACCACCTAGTGCTTGGTAGAACAGTTGTCTGGTGTGCACAAGGCCCTGGAACTGATCCCAACACTGCAGAAAAGCCAAACAGGACAAGGGAGGAGGGGGGATCCCAGTAGAGCACGGCTGACCGAGGATGACTAACTGAAAGGGAGGGCTAGACAGTGTGGAGAGGAGAGAGGAAGGCATGCTCAACATCTGTTATCACAGCTATGGCAGAACAGAATCCAAATACACAAAAAACAGGTTGCCTAACAGACAGCACTCACCCTTCAGTTACCGAAACCTCCTCTCCACAGGCTTCTTTCCCCTTCACTCCCCCCACCTCAGCCCTCCATAGTGAGACTGGGACACTGGAACGAACCCAGTCCTGCTGGCTGGCAGGGCAGGTGAGGAACCATGGCTGCCTCACCTCAGCATCTCCCACAGCAATCAAACTGAGCCAGACAACCAGGCTGCAGACTAAAGCCAGCACAGGACATAGGCCATGTCTGGGAGGATGAATACCAGGACCCTTCAGTTCATCCAGCAGAGCCCGAAGGTTGCTGGCCCTTGGTGAGCTGTGCATTAATACGTTAGTGATGCAGGTCTGGAGGACACCAAATGAGAGCCCGTGGCTGGTCTGGAGCCCCTGACATGGTGGGGCAGATCAATCATGCTTCCTGCTGTACAGGAACAGACTAATAAACTGCAAACAAACTGCTCAATGTTTTGGTCACTTGGTTTTTTGGTCTTTAAAAAAATTAGGGAGACAGGTGGTGGTAGTGCATGCCTTTAATCCCAGCACTTGGGAGGCAGAGGCAGAGGCTGGCGGATTTCTGAGTTCGAGGCCAGCCTGGTCTACAGAGTGAGTTCCAGGACAGCCAAAGCTACACAGAGAAACCCTGTCTCTAAAAAAAAAAAAAAAAAAAAAAAAAAAAAAAAAAAAAAAAAAAAAAAAAAAAAAAAAAAAAAAAAAAAAAATTCAGGACTGAAACCAATGCAAAGGGATGTTTCACTTACTTGCCTTCCATCCTGCCCCACATTTGTCTGACCTCTTACGACGGTCCGGATATTGTCATCAAGTCTCCTGGTCAAAAAAAATAAAAATAAAAGGTAAGATACAAGTCATTCAAGTAAACTATTCTGGGTAGAAAATCAGCAATTCACTCACCAACCTTTTCAGGCTGCATCTCTTTAGTGCAGAGTCCTAAACAAGTACAAGCAGCAATACAAATGCAAGAAGCTGTCATCAGTGCAGACATGGGCATTATCTTATTTTAATAGGGCTAAGAGCTAATATTCAGAAGTGGCTGAAAGGACCAATATGACTGTAAGTGTTTCCAGAGTAAACCAGCAGTGACAAAATTGGAGATGTTTTACAGAAAGAAGCTAGCAGATTCAAATTAGCAACTGCAAAATCTCTACTTTGGTAACATTAAAGGGTCAAGGAGCAGTGTGATTTGTGAAATCAGAGCTTACTCTTTGTGCCCTGATGGTGTCAGAGGCAGGTCTGTGACTTCTGGGATCTCTTTTCCCTTGGGCTCAGCAAGGGCCATTTGTGCAGGGCCTCTGCCAGAGGAATTTCTGTCAGTCAGCTTCATTTTGCGCCTGAAGAATCTGTTTAAGGTATGGTAGCAAGAATGCAGGAAATACCTTGCTGCCAGGGCTCCCTGGATTACCAGGATGTTCTACTTTCTATATATAAACTCTGGCAATGCAGGTCTCCTCTAGAGCCACTATGGCTGAAGCTAACAAAACAACAAGGAGGCTCTTTTAAAAAAGATTTACTTGGGGCTGGTGAGATGGTTCAGCGGGTTAGAGCACCCGACTGCTCTTCCAAAGGTGATGAGTTCAAATCCCAGCAACCACATGGTGGCTTACAGCCACCCGTAACAAGATCTGACGCCCTCCTCTGGTGCGTCTGAAGTCAGCTACAGCGTACTTATGAAGAATAATAAGAAATGAATCCTTGGACCGGAGAGACCAACCGGAGCAAGCCAGGCTGTCCGGAGCAAGCGGGGACGCCGGAGCTAGCAGGGCCGGAGCGAGTGGGGCCGAACGGGACGGCCGGAACGAGCGGGGCCAAAACCGGAGCAAGCGGAGCCGATCGGAGCGAGCGGGGCTGGCTGGAACAAGCGGGGGGGCCGTACGGGGGCGGCCAGGAGCAAGTGGGGCTGGCCGGAGCGAGCGGGGTTGAGCAGAGCGAGCGGGGTTGACCGGAACAAGGGAAAAAAAAAAGATTTACTTATTTTATTCCATGTGTATGAATGCTTTGCCTGTATGTATGCATGCCTACCATATGTATGCCTAGTGCCTACAGAGGTCAGCAGGGGGTGTCAGATCACCTAGGAGTAGTTATAGATGGTTGTGAGCCACTATGTGGGAGCTGGTAGCCAAGCCCAGGTCTTCGTGTTAAGAGCAACAAGTGCTTTTAATAAATAAGCTTCCTCTCTAGCTCCTCCTTGTGCTTCCTATGGCACCAGTGGCACAACACATTTATGGGGCAGTGCCCTTTACTGAAGGATCTAAAGAACTTGCTGGGGGATGGGGGGACAACTCATCTTCTAGACTCAAAATTAATGTTTTCAATTTTTAAAATGTCTTCTCATTAAAAAAAAGCCAAATAAAACCAAGCTGGATATGGTGGTACACACTTTCAAATACTATCACTTTGAAGGCAGAGGCAAGTAGATCTCTGAGTTTAAAGTCAGCCTGGTCTACATAGTAAATTCCAAGACAGCCAGGGACTACATAGAGAGAGACTCCATATATATATATATTTTTTTTTTTAAAGGAAACAAATGAGTACACACAAATTAATTTGAAGCAACATAATCAGCTACTTATATGATGAAAAGATGTTTGTTTAGTACCTCTCAGGTACCAAATTTATAAATGTAGACATGGATAAGGCAGAAGAAGACCACTGGGCAGAAAGCACCTAGTGATGACATGGACAGTCAGGCCCTGGGTCCTGACACAAAGTTTAATTCTGGGCCACACCTAAGTCAACCTGCAGATTCAATATCATAGTTACAGGTGACCAAAAGATATAACCCCATCTCCATAGCTGGTCTTAGTACTACAAAAAAGGCAAACCTATTAAAGAATAAAAGCATTAAACATTGTAGAAAAGTTATTCCTTCTTTGAAAGTTAACTTTTCTTCTTCCTCCTTTTTCCTTTTTCTTTTTGATAAGGTCTCATATACCCCAGGCAGGTCTCAAGCTTACCTTGTAGCCAAAGATGACCTTGAACTTCTGATTCTCCTGCCTCTCGCTCCCACACACTAAGAATATAAGTGTTTGCACCCACACATGATTTATGGGTTTACGCCATGCTTAGGACTGAATATGGGGCTTCATGTTATTATGCTGGGTTAGCACTCTACTAAGTCACATTCCCAGCCCTAATGATTTTTTTTTTTTTGGTCTTGTTTTGTTTTAAGTCAGGGTCTCACTGTACAGCCCTGACTATATAAAATAGGCTTGTTCCGAACTCAGAGATCCACTTGTGTCTACTCCCAAGTGCTAGGATTAACAGTGTGCAGCCTACCTGATGGTAACTGCTTTTGAACAATCTGTTCCAGCTCCCTTCATTTTGTAAGGGCAGTTAAACACTGGCCAAACCATTAAGCTCTTTGCCATAGAGTGAGTTAACATGAAAAGCCACAAGAATGACTTTCAAATTTGAGATTTCAGCGCTCTCACTTAAAAATGTGATTTAGATATGACTAGATTAACAATATGCCTTTCATTAAAAATCATATGGCATTACTTACCTTATTTTCAGTCTAATTTTGTTCACAACATCGTCAATGTTTGCCAGAGACTACAATAAAGAAAAAAAGAATGCTGGCTGTTAATTTCCTTTTTGGAATTCTCTTTCACAGGGAAATAATGCACTAAAGGGATGTTTATGACACCTCAAGAAGTTTGATCTTGATACCACATTTAATTCTTTTAAAAATCATCTTATTTTTAAAAATGTTTTGGTTTGTGTACATGTGCACATGGTGTACATGTGTGTAGGCATGTATGTCTATTCTTTGAACACACAGATGCACAGGCCAAAGAGTGACATCAGGAGTCTTCCTCACTCCCCACCTTATGTACTGAGGCGGTGTCTCACTCACACCCAGAGCTCACGATTCACCTAGTCTTCCCTGCTAGCTTGCTCTGGAAACCCCTTGTCTTCACCTTCTGAGTGCTGAGAGTATAGGCAAGCCACCATGCCCAGCATCCACATGCGTGCTCAGGAATCAGACTCAGTCCCCACACTTTGTCCCCTCAGCACTGCTTGCTGAGCCACCTTCTCAGCCCCTAAGCAGTAGCTAACAAATACTACCCATTCTCTTTTGAAGCTTTATTGGAACACAGCCACATTAGTCAACTTCCATGTGTCTGTGGCTGCTTGTGTACTGTGGTGGCAGAGCTGGGAAGCTGTACCAGGCACTGCAGGATCTATAAAGCTTAGAAGATTGTCTGGACCTTTATGGAAAGTTTGCTAACCCGGGATATACAAGGTTGTGGGCTGGATGTGATGGTGCATGCTTGTATTTCCAGCACTCAGGAGACAGAGCCAGGGGAGTCTCTTGAGTTCTAGGCTGGCCAGCACTACAAAGTAAGACCCTGCCTCAAAAAAAAAAAAAAAAAAAAAAAAAAAAAAAAAAAAAAAAAAAAAAAAAAAAAAAAAAAAAAAAAAAAAAAAAAAAAAAAAAAAAAAAA
>LR749844.1:807935-833512 GCA_902729485.2 Mus minutoides
AAAAAAAAAAAAAAAAAAAAAAAAAAAAAAAAAAAGTTTGTTTGCTTTCTTTGTTTCCTTTCTACTTGATGATAAAGACCCAGAGCACCTTGAAGATCAGTAAAAAAAAAAATTTTTTTAAATAATTTTTTAAAAATGTCTTTGACAAGGCTGGCCGTCAGACAAGGCTGGCCTTAAATTCATGGTCCTCCTGCAGTTGAGTTATAGGTGTATAGCACAGTCGACAAATCAAAAAGTTTGTTTACTTATTTGTTTTTTTTAATTTGCATTTATTTGCTGTGTGAGTGCCTGTAAACATGAATGTGCACCATATGTGTGCCTGATGCCTGAAAAAAAACATAAAAGGACACTGGACTCATGGAGTTGGCATTACAGATGGTTGGGGGTAGCGGGCTGCTGGGAATTGAACTTGGGTCCTCAGTGAGAGCCACAAGTGTTAAAACCACGGAGCCATCTCTCCAGCACCTTGTTTGGGTTATTTTGAGTGTCTCAAGCAGGCCACACTGGTTTTATACTCTCTCAGTATCCAGTAGCTAGACCTGAACTCCTGATCCTCTTGCCTCCAAGTCCTGGGATTACAGATGACACTGTGCTCAGATAAGCTCTTTTTTTTCTGTGCCCAAATTTCTTGATTATGCTATTCTTTTCTTTTCCCCCTTTTCTTCTTTCCAGAATTAGAAATGGAGCCTCTAGCCTAACAAATGCTAAACAAATACTCTCACACTATGCTCTATCTACAGCCTGTTTTTTCTCTTGAGCTAGGAGTCTTGCTAGGTTGCCCAGACTGGTCTTTAATTCCCAGACTCAGGCAATCCTCAAGTGCTGGTGGTTTTTATAAATTTCATAGCATCTCCTCTCAAACCTCCAATAACATGAAAACTGACTTTTTAAAAATTCTCTGTAAGGAATGAAGCCAGATTACTGTTAACACATATGGCTCCTCTCCAGCACCATGTAGGGGACACTGTCATGTACAGAAAGCTCTCATACTTAAACTTGGTGAAGGAGAGCCATCTGAGGACTTCTGTCCCCCCACTTCAGCCACAACACCCACATACATGCAAGCCACTTAAGAAAAATACAGCCTCATCACCTCACTTACAATGTCACTAAACCTTCATATATATACATCTCTGAAACTATCTCAATTTAATATTAAGTATCTTTTATAGGCCTACGGTATGTATGCATGTATATTTTGTCTAGGAGTTAAAAGAAATGATAATTAGGCCATCACTTTCTACTGTTTTTCCTTGAAGATCCATGGGAATCTGGGCTGGTAAATGACCTACTGGGTCTAACTGTAGGTCCAGGAAAATAAAGTGTGACCTGTTCTGCACTTTCTGACTTACTGGAAGAAACTTCATTGCATATTATCATGCATGTAGAGGCATAATCAGACAAGACACAAAAATGAAGCCAGGGAATAACAAATGCTTTACCTTTAAAATGTGTGTATGTATGTGTCTGTTTGTGTTGCACATACAATCATTTCAGAAAAGCGAAAACCTGGTGACTTCCTAACTACAGCTTTCTAACAGAGGTTAGGAAAAATTCTACAAATTTTCTAACAGTAATTTGTTTGTTTGTTTGTTTGTTTGTTTAGTTAAATTGACATTGTTTTGCAGCCCGGGCTGCCTGGAAACTTACTATGTAGACTGGGCTGGCCTTGAACTCAGAGATCTCCTTGCCTCTGCCTCATGAGTGCTGGGGTTAAAGCTATGCTTCACCATGTCCAGCAAACCAGCATTCATGTTGAGATAGGAAAAGTAAAACACTCATATGGCTAAACCTGCCTTTAAGTTAGTTATTACCAAATCTCTATCACTAGCTAACCCTACTTAAAGAATTTCCACCAGTCAGTGGTGGCTCACACCTTTAATCCCAGCACTTGGGAGGCAGAGGCAGGTGGATTTCTGAGTTCGAGGCCAGCCTGGTCTACAGAGTTCCAGGACAGCCAGAGCTATACAAAGAAACCCTGTCTTGAAAAAAAAAAAAAAAAAAAAAGAATTTCCAAAAAGACAATCACACAACGTAACATTTTTCAAATTTTATTTTTAAAATTAATGGATCTTTAAAAGTTAGACTGTTAAAGCAAAAAGAGATAGCTTTGTTAGTTAAAATCAGAAAAAAGATGGAACCTGTTGGTAAAGCTTGGTATGAAGGTGTTTGTTGGGATATGAACAGTGGTGGGGAGGGTACCACACTTGAATATCCATCTGCATATTTCCACTCGATGGATGTGAGTGAACCAACACAGCCTACATTGCTCACACCCTCCACTGACCCTGCTTGCCCCGCTCCTCTTCCCCCTTGCAGCATCAAGTAACGGTGCCAACAGCTACCAAGCGGAGCAGCTACAACTAGAGTTTAGCATCCTTACTGTGGTCTATGATGCCATTTCCTCAGCAGAGCCTCTGGATTCTTAAGCTTGCTTCCACCATGTCCAATATGCCCTTGTCACACTTCAGCTGAGCATTCTGTCATGGTTACCTGTCACTCTGCTCATGATCCATAACACATGGAGAATCCATCGCTGTCAAATATTTAGAATTCCTGGTGCAATCAATACCAGATCGATGCTAAATCAGTGTAGTTGTGGTAGGAGTTAGGGCTTGTGTACAATACAATGATCACTACTGACAAAGACAATTCTATGCTGAATTATCAAAGTAGACCATAAGTTCTGTGTTAGTAAAGACCATTTGGTGGCTTACTTCCATCTTTGAATCAACCTCTCTCTTTCAGCTCTACCAAACGGCAGAGTAGGCACCTGAGGCACTTTTTAATTCTTGTCTTTCTCCTGCACTCCATGAGACTAGGAGCTAACCTGCTATGCTGACCATTTCTCTCCAGTTTCTAAAACAGTCCCTAATACTATATGCTTCATAAAGCATATAGTGACCTTCATTGGCTGACTAAATAAACGAGCCCTTCATGAACTGCCTGAAAGCTCCTAGGGTCTGATTTCCTGCACTTTTCCTTCCCTAACTCCCTCATAGCATTCAACAGCATCCCTTCTGCTGATCATGCACATCTCAGTGCAAGGATGCATCCCCATGCCCAGGACAGTGACTGACATTCGCTTGGTGAGTAAGTGAAAAACACAAAGTCAGGCATGGTGGCGTACACTTGTCCCAGTGCCTAGGATAGCACATGACAGGTACCCAGTAAACATTTGCTTAGTGAAGAAATGAAAACCCAAAGTTGGGCATGGTGGCACACACCTGTCATGCCAGCACTGAGGAGACAGAGGTAAGAGGCTCACGCTGGCTACACAATGAAGCTATGCTGAGCTATATTAGACCCTGTAGGGGGTTGGTGGGGGGAGAATATATTTACCTGGCCTTCCTCCAATATTCTGGCTTCTAACTCTGTATTACTGAAAGAAAACCTCATCTAGGCAAATCACACAAAAAGAGAACATACACAAAATGCTAGCTATATCTTTCCATTTTAAAAGCTGCTTTGTAACTTGGAGTTATCCTGTCTACCTCGCTCCCGCTTTTCCTGCCTATGTTATGAAACCACAGTCTATAACACAAAGCTCTGTGAGCACTGAGGGAAACTCTCACAAACTAAAGATACAATCTCTGATAATACGCTTGCCAAAGAACACCAAGCTAGTTCCATTCACTAACTGACCCTGTTGATATCTGGATTTCAGATATCCAAAACTGTGACAAAAAAGAAAAGAAAAGAAAAGAAAAGAAAAGAAAAGAAAAGAAAAGAGAAGAGAAAAGAGAAGAGAAGAAGCAGCATGTATGAGAGAGATTTTAGGATGGGATCCAAGAAACGGTGGAATTTGATTTGAACTTAATGTCATTTGTCTATCACATCAATCATGACATGCAGGATAAGCCAGAAGGCACCGGGATGAAGGAAACCTATAGCTGTATACTTACTTGCTCTGTTGGGAACAGAGTATTGATATACTCAACGGCATTGAAGTCAGCTTGATCAAGAGGATCCTGGCTTGGGAATACCTACATAAAAACAGGGGTTATTGATTAAAACATCATGTTAGATACCACAGATTGATTATATACATATGTCTGTCTGTCTGTCTGTCTGTCTGTCTTTTTGGGTTTGTTGGTTTTGTTTTTTTTGTTGTTGTTGTTGTTCCAATTAGAAGAAATGGGGCCAGCAAGATGACTCAGGGGGAGTCATCTTGTCATGTAAGCCTAGCAACCCCAGTTGGATCCTCAGAATCCAACTTCACAATGTTGTCTTCTGACTGTACCAGCACATCACATTATGTACACACAAAGAATGATACTTAGAACAAGAAAATAAAACTGTAAAAATATGGATTCGAAATTCAATCTTAGTATTAGATAGTAGGCTCCTGAATATAAAAACAAAAAACAGAAAAATTCCAACTTTTTTTTTTTTTCATTTTATAACACTTCTCATATAATGGATACTCAAGAAAATGGTTAGATGCTGAGATACAGGAATCAAGGAAACAAGAGAGCAAAGCCATAGGGAAACAGGTGGGATGGGAATGACACCTTCAAAAGAAACTGAACAATGCTGGCAACCATCAGAAGCAAGAAGAAAGCCAACCAGAGAGTCTTCAGAGTGAATGTGTGCCTGCAAACACTGTGTTCTGATTTTTTTTTTGAGAGAGAGATGATCTTACTATGTAGCTCAGACTAACTTGCAACTCACTTATATAGCCCAGGCTATCCTCAATCTAGTCCTCCTGCCTCAGCCTCCCAAGTACTTAGATTACAGGGGTATGCCAGAATTCCTGGCTCCTGTTAATATTTTTGATTCAAGATTTCAGGTGTCCAAAACTGTGACAGAAAAAAAAAAAAAAAAAAAACCAAACAAACAAAACAGCCCAGCATGTATATGAGAGATTTTAGGATGGATCCAAGAAACACCTACTAACATCAATCTTGACCTTTCAGCACCTGTAGTGCTGACACAGCAGCACAGTAGAGACTGCAGTGTGGGCACCTCCTTCTAACAGAGGACTCAGAAGCCTTGATGACAGACTGTCTGTGGCGCCTGAATGACAGCAGCCACATGCACTGAAGCAACATTTACCTATCCACTACTTTCTTATGTATGTTTGTCTATAGTCACATGTGGTATCCCAAAGCCTGTCAGTCCAGCAGTAGGTGTAAGCAAGAAGATCAGGCATTCAAGGTCATCTACATAGCAAGCCTGAGGCTAGCCTGAGTTACATTGCCCTTCTCTGGAATGGTGAAACAACTCAGTGGTGAGATGTCTACCCAGAGGCCTCAGGTTCAATCCAAACACTGTGAAAAACAAGAAAAAAGCTTGATTACCTCTGTGTACAAAAACAGTATGTATGTGTGCGTGTATGTATTTTATGTAGTGCCTCATCTATGGCTAGGTAATCCTGTACCGCTTAAGCAACAGCCTCAGCTTGCCTTGAAAGAATCTTTATGCTTCAGATAGTATTTTTAAAAATGGAGAACTGACATTCAGGTTAACAAAAGAAAATTATCTTAAGAAATATAACTCACAAAAGTCACAATTTGAAAACTGTGTAACAGGGTGGGCTACAAAAGGCTGGAGCATGGCGGCATATGCCTATAATCCTAGTATTGAGGTGGTGTGTGTGTACATATGCTCCAGATTGTGGAAGATCAAGAATTCAAGGTCAATCTTAGCTACATTGTGAAGGCAAGGCCTACATGAGACCCTGCTTCCAAAACAGGGTAGCGGGGTGCAGAGACTAGCAAAATTAGAGTCAGCAGGTAAAATAATTTCCTCTAAGCTTGATAACCTGAGTTCAGTCCCTAGGTCCCACATGTTGTAGAAGAGAATTGACTTAACTCTGCAGTTTATCTTCTGATCTCCACAAGCATACTGGTGCACATGTATACAAATGTTAATAATAGCACCAAACCAAACCAAACCAAACAGAAAAAGAAAAGTGATCCCATGGTTTCTGAATTTTACTAGCGTAAGACAGATAATAACTCTGTAAAGCAATCTTCAGCAAAACAGTCTGAAATACAGTTAAAACTCCGGAGCTGGCGAGATGGGTTAAAAGCAATGGCTGCTCTGACAGAAGACTGAGGTTCACTTTCTAGAACTCATATGCTTCCTTGCAACTGCCTCCAAATCCAGTTTCAGGGAATCTACTGCATCTTCTGGCCTTGAAGGGCTCCTGAATTTACATGGGGCACATAAACTCACTCAGGCCCAAACATACACACATGAACAGTAAATAAGTAGTTTTTTTTATTTAAGAATAAAAATGAGGGGGCTGGTGAGATGGTTCAGCGGGTAAGAGCACCCGACTGCTCTTCCAAAGGTGATGAGTTCAAATCCCAGCTACCACATGGTGGCTTACAACCACCTGTAATGAGATCTGACGCCCTCCTCTGGTGTGTCTGAAGTCAGCTACAGCTTACTTATGAAGAAGAAGAATAAAAAAACGAATCCTTGGACTGGAGAGACCAACCAGAGCGAGCGGAGCCGACCAGAGCCGACGGGAGCGAGTGGGGCTGTCCAGAGCGAGCAGGGCTGAACAGGGATGGCTGGAAGAAGCGAGCAGGGGCCGGCCAGAGCAAGCAGGGATGGCTGGAGCAAGCAGAGCCAGAGCGAGCGGGGCCGACCGGAGCAAGCGGGGTTGACCAGAACAAGGGGAAAAATAAAAAATAAAAATGAACAAACCAATGACTTCCTAGAAAAGGTAGACGAGTCGCAGCTTCTATGATGTAAAGGGCAAGTAGAGGCAAAGGCAGTGAGAGGTGGAGCTTAGTCATTTCTTTTGAAAGTTTAGCATTGCACTTCTGTGCTGCACATCTATGGTGAGAATACACCTCATGTACATGCAATTATAGAATTAATGAAAAGCCCTTTGCAGAGGGAGTGCTGGGAACAGGGCCTGTCATTGTGAGCTGGTATGAGGAAGTGGGTTATTAACTTCCTAACTGCTCCCAGGTTCTTTATTCTTCTCTTCCTGTTCCTGGGTTTAATTCCAGGCATTAACAGATTTCACACAACGCAGCCCTTAACTTAAGCTACTTCATCCGGTGACACCTATAGACAGAATGCCAGGCCTCAGTGTTGGCAGAAAAATTCTAGATTTACCAAAAGATGTCTAGATATTGTACTTCATGGGCAGTTTAAAGACTTTCAAGGGGACACATGCACAGGTCACATACACAAAAATACAGTACAAATCTTAAAAGGTTGAGAATTTTTGCAATTTTGGTGACACTAAAGAATATCCCGCCGGGCCTGGTGGCACACGCCTTTAATCCCAGCACTCGGGAGGCAGAGGCAGGTGGGTTTCTGAGTTCAAGGCCAGCCTGTTCTACAAAGTGAGTTCCAGGACAGCCAGAGCTATACAGAGAAACCCTGTCTCAAAAAAAAAAAAAAAAAAAAAAGAAAGAAAAGAAAAGGAAAAGGAAAAGAATATCCCTAAGAGTCCTCTCTTCCCAACAAGAAGTTTTTGTTGACTAAAGTCCCCTGTCAACTATATTAAAATGTATGGTCATGATATTGGAAGTAACTGTATAGGTTCCTATATTGGGTTTTGTTCTTGACAGAGGGAACTGTCATGGGGTTATGTTGTAAGAAGCACATTAGGAGCTATGGATATTGCTCAGTGGTAAGACACATCTCATGTGCCAAAGATTTGTTCAACCCCCAATACTAATGGAAAAGAAAGGAAAGAAAGAGTGTGCCTCATTTAGTGGATATTGGGAAGTTTGCTCAAGTAAAATATTAATTCTACTACTAATAATTAGCATATATGGACCATTAATACTTTATTTGTTTTTCAAGACAGGTTTCTTTGTGTATGCCTGGCTGTCCTGGAACTCACTTTATAGACCAGAAGTTGGGGAGATGCGTGCATGTGTGTGTGTGTGTGTGTGTGTGTGTGTGTGTTGTCCAGGAGTAGTTTTCTCCCTCTATTTTGAGAATCCTGGGGAAGAGACTCAGGTGAGCAGGCTTGGTAGCACAGTGCCTTCTTTACCCACTGAACCATCTCACTAGCCCAGCACAGTGCCGTCTTTACCCACTGAACCATCTCACTAGCCCCTCTGCCTTTTAGTTATGGTACAGACCTGTCTTAGTTTGCTTTACATTGCTGTGATAACACAGCATGACCAAAAACAAGTTGTGAAGTAAATAATTTATTTGGATTACAGGTTATAGTATGTCATCATCAGGTGAAGCCAAGACAGGAAATGGAGCAGAAACCACGAAGGAATGTTACTTACTGGCTTGCCTTTCATGCCTTGCTCAGCTTGCTTTTCTATACAATCCAGAACCTGCTGCCAAGGGGTGGTACCTCCCACAGTGGGCTGGGCCATTCTACAGCATCAACCAAGAAAATGCCCCCCCAGACTTGCCCGTGGGCCAATCTGATGGAGGAAATTCTCAACTGAGGCTTCCTCTTCCCAGATGACTCCAGCTGGTGTCAAATGCACACAGGCACACACACCAGCACAGGGGTCATTTTCCAGTATGCCGCCCCACAACCCTATTCTGTCATTGGTTTCCGCAATGGAAGTATCCCGCTGCCAATTCCAAACCACTCCAAGTGCTTAACCGGAGAAACGCAAGAAGCCGCACTAGATAGAAAATGAATACAGTCTTAAAACCTCCCATAATCCGAATTCTCTAGTCACGGGGCTCCCTCTAGGTTCATCCTGTCAAAGAGAACATCTCGGCCCAAACCCAGCAGGGCGTGACAACCTCGGAAAGACAGAGCCTAGAAAAGACGTGTTCGGTCCTCAGGCTGAAAAGCCCATTCCCACTTTCACCACCATCCAGACTTCGGCTCAGCATTGGAGCCGCCACCTTTCCAGCCTAGCAGGGGAGATTCGACCCCGGCCCAGAGCCGCTCCTTCCACCGCAGCTTCCTCAGGGGGTGGAGCGCTCACCTGCTCGATGGCGAGTTGCACCTCTGGCGTGAGCTGCAGCACAGCCTCCAGCTCCTCCACAAACTCCAGTTCCTCCTCCTCCATCATCCCGCCGCTCAGCCCCCGACGCCCTCTCCAACCCTGCTCGCGACTTGTCACCAGGACCCCAGAAGAGCAAGCCTCCAGGTACAGGACTCGAGGGAGCCGCTACTTGCTCGGCTAGCCTGGCACTTCCGGAGAGCTGAGCACTTCCGGGAACCGGGGGACTCTGGGATAGCGGAGGACTGACTTCCGCCGACAGGGCTGTCAAGTCCCTGGAAAGTCTTCAGACAACCCTTAACCACAAGTTCCCTGGTCGCACGCGGCGGGGTTCTTAAGATTGGGAGTCCTCTCTTCTTCACCCAGGGTGCGTCCCCCCACCGGCACCGTAGTGTCGCCCGGGCGCCCCAGAGAGCGGTAGACCCGGAGGTGTCCCAATGAATGGGCAGTAAGTCCCCCTGGCCATGACGCCAACGTGCATCCCGCTCGCTGGATCCCCTTGGTCTAGGGTAGTCTGTGTCCCCCTGCCATCGGGAATGAAATGACCCCAGCTGGTAAGTGGCAGTGTTGCCAAAGACATTTGAGGTTTGGGAGAGCTTCTGCGCCTTAGATAAAGATCTATTGGGCAGAATTGTCTGAAGCCTCCTCGCTAGGGTGGAGAGTAAGAGGAAAAGCGACCCAACAGTGGGAAGTGTTTGGTTTTTGAGACCGAATGTCCGGGCTGTGCATCCTTATTTACACCCTTGATAACCTTATGATCTTGAACAAAGTATTCCCATCTGCCCTGCTTACAGTACGTTAGATGGGGTGAGCATTAAATATGGAAGTATTATGCAAACTTAGGCAGGTAGTACAGGAAATGTTAGGGTGTTTAGCCGCGTACATTACAAAAAGAGGAGCCAGATAGCCCTGTGGAACCACTTTTCCAGCAGGCACTGGTACAATGAGGGAATAGCAGCCAAGGGATGGGTTGCCTTACCAGTTCAACATTGTGAAAACCTCGACAGAGGAGTATCTGGCCCTGCTGAACTTCTAATTTTTTTTCTTACATATACTTTTATCGAAATTGCTTCAGGAATATTATAATTTGGTGGGTTTTTTTAGTTTTTTAAAAAAAGTTACAGTTTTAGGAATGGAATTTTATTGTTGTTTTAGTTTGCCCCCCAAAAATGTGTGAGTAGAATAAATTTTAGCAACCAAAAAAAATGCTTAAAAATATAATAGCAGGAGGAGTGTGAGGGAGACATCAAGATGGCTCAGCCAGTAGAGCATTTGCCCTCAAGCCTGATGCTTGAATTCATCCCTGGAACCCACATGTTGATAAGAGAGCTCTAACTTCCACAAGTTGCCCTCTAACCCCCACACATATATTATTGACTCATAAAATTATTGTTTTTGAAAATTATTTAATGACATGGGGATGTATGCACAGTGTATTTCAGAAAGCAGAATATTTATTTATGAGAGCAAAATTGACTGGGTGTGATGGTACAAGCCTATAATCCCAACACTTGGAAGGTGAAGGGTAGGTGGATAAGGAATTTCCTGTCTCAACCAAAAGCAAATGACAAGGAGATATTTTTTTTCTTTATTTTCCCACACATCTACAATCAACATATGGTACTTTTATTATCAGAAACCATAGGTGCCGTCTGGATGTGGTGGCACATGCCTGTAAATTCCAGGACTCTGGGAACTGAAGCAGAAAGATGGAGAGTTTGAGGATAGCTATGTAATGAGATTCTGTCTTAAAAATCAAAAACAAAAACAAAAAAAAATCAAAAACAAAGCCAAGCGTGGTGGCACACGCCTTTGATCCCAGCACTCGGGAGGCAGAGGCAGGCAGATTTCTGAGTTCGAGGCCAGCCTGCTCTACAAAGTGAGTTCCAGGACAGCCAGGGCTATACAGAGAAACCCTGTCTCGAAAAAATAAAAATAAAAAACAAAGGCTGGCAAGATGGCTGAGCCATTAAGGATGCTTGTTGTTCTTCCAGAGGATCCAGGACCTAAGTTCAGTTCCCAGCACCTTCATTGAGCAGCTGGCCACTGTAGAACTCCAGCTCCAAGGCATCAGACATCCCCTCCAGGAACACCCACACACATGATGCACATAGACATAATTTAAAAATAAAGGGGGCACCTTTAATCCCAGCACTCGGGAGACAGGCAGGCGGATTTCTGAGTTCGAGGCCAGCCTGGTCTACAAAGTGAGTTCCAGGACAGCCAAGGCTATACAGAGAAATCCTGTCTCGAAAAACCAAATAAATAAATAAATAAATAAATAAATAAAAATAAATAAATAAATAAATAAAGGGGGCAGAGTGATGGCTCAGAAGTTAAGAGCACTGGCTGATCTCCCAGAGGACCTGGATTCAACTCCCAGCACCCACATGGTGGCTTACATGAGTCTGTAACTCCAGTTCCAAGGGAGCCAGCACCCTTTTATAGCTTCCTTGGACACCAGGCATGCACATGGTCTACACATATACATACAGGCAAAACACCCATACACACAGAATTAAATAAAAATAAGGTAAAACTGGCCGGGCTATACAGAGAAACCCTATCTCAAAAAAAAAAAAAAAAAAAAAAAAAGGTAAAACTGAAAGGTGAAAGCAGGGTAGAGTGAGGTGAGAGAAAGAGAGAGGTGGGGGGGAATGGCGGGGAGGAAAGCACATGTACCATTCCTGAAGGAACATGCAGGGTTTGTTTGTTTGTTTGTTTTTGGTTTTTTGAGACAGGGTTTCTCTGTGCAGCTCTGGCTGTCCTGGAACTCACTGTGTAGACCAGGCTGGCCTCGAACTCAGAAATCTGCCTGCCTCTGTCTCCCGAGTGCTGGGATTAAAGGCATGCACCACCACGCCCGGCTAGGAACATGCAGTTTTATCGTGCCTTATTTTTCTGTTTTAAATTAGATAGAATTTGCATACAGTGAAATTAGCTGTTAAGGTTTCCAGTGCTGTGCGTGTCGTCGTCGTGGTGTCAGCACAGCACAGTCCGGCTGGGACACTTCCATCATCCCTTACTTCAACCCACTCTATTGTCTGCAAACCCCTGGCTGAGTTTTCCGGAATGTCCTATAAATTCTCCAGGAATGGAGTCCTACAGCATGTCTGTCACCTTTTGACTCTGTCTCCTCTCACTTAGCATAATGGATCTGTCATTCATCCGTGTTATTATTCCTGCCATCAGTTTGTTTCTTTGTCCATCCACCGGGTGATTTGGAAAACATCCGAGTTGTTTTAAATTCTAAGAAGTTGTAAATAAAGCTGCTATAAACACTCCTGTCTAAAGTTTTGTGTAAGTTTTTCATTCACTTAGGTGTATGCCTAGAAGTAAGATTGCTAAGTGGTATTGTCTGTCTGTGTTTACAATTATAAGGAAGGGTATTATTTTCACATTCCTACTGACAATGTCTAAGAGTTTCAGATACTCAGAGTTTCCTTTTAATGATGATAGTAGCTAATGTTTCCTAATGCTTGCTGCATGTCATGCACATACCAAGCATACTACAGCCTTGACTCTTAATCCACAAAGCAGTTCTAGAGTGTGTAATTACCATTATCTCAATTTAACAGATGAGGGAACGAAGAGCTGGTTCAAACAAACCAAACGCCCTAGACCCTATGGCTTCTGTTGCTCCTTCACTCAATTAATAAATATATTGCACACCTGTTACTGCTGATGACAGGCAGCTATGCTCAGTGCTGAATTCGGCAAAGAACCGGATACATCAAATGTCTGTCATCACAAAGCTAACTTCGTGTAAGGAGATGGTATTCACACAATAAAGATGTAATCGTGATAGGTCCCAAGCCAGGTCAGGACGGTGCACACTGAGAGCGTGTGGGTGCAGAATTCCCCTGGAGAAGCTTTCTCCAAGAAAGTGATTTTTAAGCTGAAGCAATTCGGAGGAGAAGGCATAATAAACCCAAGTAGCAATATGTGCAGATGTGCAGAGCCATAAGGAAGAAAAGGCCCGGCTAGGCCATGGAGTTTTGAAAGTCAAGAGCAGAGGTTCCAGTAGAGGCTAAAGAACCGGGTGGCGCCAGCTCTTTAGTGTTGAGAGCTGTCCTAGGGAAATGGATAGCCTTTGAAGGACTGGAGGTGAGGAGTGGGGACCTAGGTTCGCTGCTGTCATGGCCCTCTGGTTTTCTTTCTCTGTTTCTGAGCTTCCTGCACTCTTAGAATCTGGAACCAAGGCTACTATGTCCAGGCCACATTCACACTGTCTGGTTCTTACTGGTTGTCCTTTTGTGTATCCATTTTCAGTGGTTACTATCTGCTACAACTGGGAACCATTCTTCCTTCTGAAGCTCCCAACTCCATTATATATTATATTGTCTTTAATTGCAAGTTCAACTTAGGGGATTTGTAAAGAAAGAGAAAGAAAGAAAGAAAGAAAGAAAGAAAGAAAGAAAGAAAGAAAGAAAGAAAGAAAGAAAGAAAGAAAAGAAATGTAGGCTGTTTTAAAAGAACACAGGGGGGCTGGTGAGATGGCTCAGCGGGTAAGAGCACCCGACTGCTCTTCCGAAGGTGATAAGTTCAAATCCCAGCAACCACATGGTGGCTCACAACCATCCGTAACAAGATCTGGCTCCCTCTTCTGGAGTGTCTGAGGACAGCTACAGTGTATTTACATATAATAAAATAAATCTTAAAAAAAAAAAAAAAAAAGAACACAGACCCTAGGTTTAAAAACTGTGTTGTGGCCGATGGCTCAGAGGGAAAGACACATGCCCCCAAGCCTAGTGAACTGAGTATGAGCCCTGACACCCACATGGTATAAGGGAAGAACCAATACCACAACTTCCCTCCACCTTACTCTTATATTTCTTCAGAGACAGACTGCACACAGTTCCCTAGTGGCCTACTAGCTCTTGATATGCAACTCATGAAGCTCAGATTGCCATCTTTTGACCTACAAGTGCACTCAAGAGTACATGTGTGCATGCGCACATACAATAAATAAATAGTGAATGAATGCAATTTTAAAAGTTTTTTTTAACTGCATTAGGATAAGTAACAATAGGCCAAGCTGTTTATAATAAGCAAAACAGGAAATACCTTTGGCTGGAAAAAAATAGATGTTACATTTTAAAGATAAATATAATGTGGAAGTTTATAGAGAAGAATAATTTGTCTATGAAAATAAGCATGTGATAGTCTCACAAATGAACTGGGCCTTTAAAAATAATTTTCTGTTATTCTGTGGCATGGGTGTAGATACATGATACAAATTATTATAGGGACCTTAATAACATGAAATCTCACACATAAGGTACACAGTCAATCTCTGATACTTTGAAGTAAAGGAGCTGGGGGTGTGGCTCAGTTGGTGATGTGCTATCTATTGTGCACAAAGCCCTGGGTTTGATCCTTAACGTGGCATAGCCTGGGTGTGCTGGTACTTAACTGTAATCCCAGCATTTGTGAGGTGGAAGCAGATGGATTAGAGGTTGAAGGTCATCTTCGGCTACATATTGAAAGGTCAATCTTGGATACATAAGACAATAAATGAAGCAAAACTAAGTCTTGGAGAACATACCCTTTGATGGGTGGCTGGAAGCTAGGTGTGGCACACACCTGTAACCACTCAATGCTTGGGAGGCTCAGGCAGGAAGACGGCAGTTGGAGCTTTATCTGAACTACATAGTAAGACCCCATCTCAAAAGAAACAGAAATAAGGGCCAGGCGTGCGCTAGCACGCCTTTAATCCCAGCACTTGGGAGGCAGAGGCAGGCGGATTTCTGAGTTCGAGGCCAGCTTGCTCTACAAAGTGAGTTCCAGGACAGCCAGGGCTACACAGAGAAACCCTGTCTCCAAACACACACACACACACACACAAACACACATACACACACACACACACACACACACAAAAGAAACAGAAATAAGGGCTGGAGAGATGGCTCTCGGCAGTTAAAAGGACTGGCTTTGTTCCAGAGAATTCAAATTCAATTCCCAGCACCCACATGGCAGCTCAAAACTGTCTGCTCCTCCAAGATCTGACACCTCACACAAACCTACATGCAGGCAAAACACCAAATGCACATAAAAAATAAAAATAAAAACATTTTTTAAAGAAACTAATAAATAAAGGGTCTAGATGGCTGTGAGGGTTCCGTGTGTGGTCCGTCTCTAAGGAGAGAAAGTAAGGTGAAAAAACAACCAAACAAACAGAAATCCCTAATGAGGAATCCTTGCTGTGCCAAGAGAACGTGGTGTTAAGGACATGGTGGCGACTTAAGTGATTTGAACGGTCTTCTGGTGAGCTAAGTTTCACCCCTCTCTGCCAATTTATTGTTTCTAATGCTTACTGTTTTGAGGAAGGTGAACTCTAATATGCAGAGTAGACACTGCAGACTGCTCTTTTTATAAGATCAAGACAGGGTCTTGGGCTGGGGAGATGGCTCAGTGAGTAAAAACACTGGCTATGCAAGCTTGAGAACCCGAGTAAAAAGCTGGGCATGACTGTCCTGCTGGTAACAGCATGGAGAGGGTGGAGTGGGTAGATTGAGAGCTCCACGCCTACCCAGCCTAGATCGAATGTTAAGCTTCATATTCAGGGAGAGACCCTGACTGAGGTAATAAGGCAGAAAGTGATAGAACAGGCCACCTGCTGCACTCCGCTGGCCTCCACGTGCACCCACACATACTATATACATGCATTCCAAACACACAGAGGGGGAGAATGAACTGTAGTGTCTATACTGGGGTTTAAACACAGAACCTCGTACATGCTAGGCAACTAGTCTGGCATGGAGCTACACCCAGCTCTAAGTTTACTTTTTATTTTAAGACAGGGTCTCATGTCGCGCGCCTTTACCGTCCAGCGGGAATAAGATGCAGGACAAACCAGGTTTCTTCTCAGGACAGTTTACTCAGGAAATGTAATGTGGTGAATGGCAATGCAGAATGGCCCTGCATGCAGTTACAGAGTGAGAATGGTGCAATGGCGGAATGGGGCCGAGAAGAGTGAAGTAGCAAAGTGGAGTGGTAGAATGGAATGGGGGCCCTGAGCCAACCCAGGAGCAGCTATTTAAACCCTGTCCTGGCCAATCACTGAGCTGCCCCGTGGCTATTGCTTATACACCAGGTGGTCTAGGGCTGCCCCGTGGCTACACCAGGTGGTCTTGGGCACAAGATCAAACAACAGATGACACAGCCTAATGCCAATTAAGAGTTGTTTATGCCAGTACAACTGAGACAGTCTGTGCCGTCTTTAAGGAGCGGTAGAATGGCTCCCTACAGTCTCAGGCTGGAGAGATGGCTCAGCGGTTAAGGGCACTGACTGCTCTTCCAGAGGTCCTGAGTTCATTTCCCAGCAACCACATGGTGGCTCGCAACCATCTGTAATGGGATCTGATGCCCTCTTCTGCTGTGTCTGAAGACAGCTACAATGTACTCAAAGTCTCTCTCTCTCTCTCTCTCTCTCTCTCTTTCTCTCTCTCTCTCTCCACACACACATATATATGCATATGTATATGTATATGTATATATGAATGACAGGGTCTCACTAAGTTACCAGGCTGGCCTTGATCTCACTTTCAACCCAGGCAAGCCTTGAACTCTTAAACTTGTGATCTGTCTACCTAAGCCTCTGAAGTATTTGGAATTATAGTCCTGTACTGCTAGGCTTGACTAAGACTTGTTATTCCCTGTCTATACCCTCCTAAAGGTTTGATCATCAGCCTTACAAACAAATGAGTAAAGTTACAGGATGTCAAAATTATCTAGTCTATCCCATATTAATATTAACCTTAATATTAATATCATCTCCTCATTGTGCAGGTGGTACATGCCTTGAATCCCAGAATGCAGGAGGAAGAAGCAGGTAGATCTGCTGTGAAGCTGCGGCCACCCATAATAACTGGATCAAATGTGATTGTGCTTAAGAGCCCTAGGATCATTTTGGAAATAGGGGGTGGAGTGACCTTTGGATATATTAGTGTTAGAAATAGATGCTATTAATGTCCTGTTTTGTTTTGTTTGAGGCAGGGTCTCACCATATTGTTCAGCCTGGCCTGCAAATTGATGTGTAGCCCAGGTTAACCCAAATTCACAATCCATCTGTTCCATCCTGAAAGACAGGTATGTGACACCACACTCAGTTTTTTGCTATCATCTTAGAGTAGAAGAATATATTTAGCAAGGGCAGTAGACCACAGCTTTAATCCCAACATTCAAGAAGAAGAAGAAGCAGGTAGATCTCTGAGTTGTAGCTAGCTTGCTCTACAGAACTAGCCAGGACAGCCAGGCTACACTGAGAAAGAAAGAAAGAAAGAAAGAAAGAAAGAAAGAAAGAAAGAAAGAAAGAAAGAAAGAAAGAAAGAAAGAAAGAAAGAAAGAAAGAAAGAAAGAAAGAAAGAAAGAAAGACAGTGAAAGAATCAAAGAAGCAAAGAAGAAAGTGAAAGAAAGAATATATTATAGGCCTGCGTGGTGGCGAACGCCTTTAATTCTAGCACTTGGGAGGGAGGTCAGCCTGGTCTACAAAGTGAGTTCCAGGACAGCCAGGGCTATACAGAGAAACCCTGTCTCAAAAAAAAAAAAAAAAAAAAAAAAAGAATATATTTTAGTTTAGTCCTATGTCAATTAGAGTTTTGTTTATTTTTATGTGTGTGGATGCTTTGCCTGCATTTGTTTATGTCCATACATTAGCTGAACAGGCCAGAAGGGGGCATCAGATTCTCTGGAATTGGAATTGTAGAATTTTGTGAGCCACCATGTCGGTCCTAGGTATTGAGCCCAAGGTGTTCTGGAAGAGTACTCAGTGCTCTTCACCTCTTAACCTCTGTGCCATCTCCCCAGCCTTCTCTTGATGCTTCCTGCTCCTCCTCTCTGTCTTTTTTTTTTTTCTTTTTTCTTTTTTCTTTTTTGAGACAGGGTCTCACTATGTTACCCTGGTTATCCTAGAATTCACTACATAGACCAGACTGGCCTTGAACTCAGGGAGATCCGCCTGCTTCTACCTCCCAAGTACTGAGATTAAAAGTGTGAGCCATCATGCCCAGCCCATCGTGCCTGGCCAATCTTTTGGTGCTTCTTTACAGGCTGTTTTAGTACCCAGCTTTTCCTGATGACTGTTTTTTTTCCTGTCCTTCATTCCTGAATCTATTGTAATAGCCTGGCATTTGCTGCTTTGATTGATGTTTGGATGGTTACAATGTTCCCTACATCTTAGACACCAGTTTTGTTTTGAATGATATTGTGGCTCACTGTGCATGCCCATTCTTGCAAAGCAGATGATAATCTCCAGTTAGCTTCAGCAGCTCCTATTCCCACGGTCACAGCAGAGGCACTCAGTCATGCATACATCCAAGCTCCCAGACGCTTCAGACTTAGCCTTCTCATTAGCTATATTGGGATCACCTTTCATAACCCCCTTCACTTACTCAGTCAAGTGACAATTGTATAGATGAGGATGACTGCCCCTTGGGTAGGAGTTATATACTGATAAATATAAAAACACTTGCTTCATAAAATTGATGTTAATTAGTACAATCATTACAGTATAGCTAGCAGTAATTTCTCCTGCAAGAAACACTTACAAGATGGGCAAGTAGCTAGCTGGGAGGGAGCTCAGAGGTAGAGCACTTCCCTAGAATGCACAGGGCCCTGGGTTCTATCCCCAGTACCAAAGGAACCAACCAGACCTTAAATATCTTACCAATGCTATGGCTACTTCCAGCCTTCTTTTCTGTTTCTTCAGCTCTTTTTCTACCTGATGTATTCTTTCAAAAAAATAAACAACAGTTACAACAAACAGAAAAATAAAACATAGTATCTCATGAATCCGAGTCTGGCCTAGTACTCCTCATGGAGCTGAGGATGACCTGGGACTTCTGATCTTCCTGCTTTTACTTCCTCTCAATTGCTGGAATTGCAGGTGTGCAAAACCACATCTGGTTTTACGGGACACTGCTTGGTAAACACTACCGACAGAGCTATGTCTCCAGCCCAGTGTCTGCTGGATTCTGAGCCACCCTTTGAGCTGGGTCCAATCCCCAGTAACCCATAAAGTCAAGCGTTGTAACACATGCCTCAGCTACATAGTGAGTTTGAAGCCAGCCTTGTCTTGCACACTTACCATGTTGTGTTTAGAGTTTAGCAGCCTGTAGACAGATACAATGTCACACTACACTATACAAGAGCAAATGGATTTAGGGAGCAATACAAATGTAGAGTAAAGCGGGTGTGGTGGCGCATGCCTTTCGAGGCCAGCCTGGTCTACAGAGTGAGCTCCAGGACAGCCAGGGCTAGAAACCCTGTCTCAAAACAAAACAAAACAACAACAACAAAAATGTAGAGTGGTTGCATACAGTACTTTGTACATGACTAAATGTTTCCATGTATATTATTCCTTAGTTTTATCATAGTCTTGGAGGAGACAGGACAATAAAACGAGGAGCCTGACACCAGGGTTGGCTGTGTGCCTGTCTGAGTATTTTTTTTTTCTCTTTAGACTCCAGGGTCCTATTACAGTCTTTTTGGAAGAATCAGAGAAATTGCTTAGTAAAGCACTTTCTGTGATGTCTTGACACTTGAAGAAAGGATGACCGGCACGTGATATACACGTGTCTATTCTGACAACACGAAAGGCTATTTTCTGAGTAGATTTCAAAACACCTGGACACGACAGTAAATAGTATTTACAGCATCCTGCAGCTTTCGCCAAATGCACACTCAGAACGAGCATGTGTGCAGCCTTCTGCAGAGGCAAGACCGTCAGCAGTTAGATGTTCTTCCCAACGAGCCTGTGTGATTACACACCACAGTATGTGCCCAGAACATTTTAACCACTGTGGTCACAAGTTATGCTTACTGTTGAATAACTTGTTCTCACCCATCTTATCCCTCTTAGTATATTCTGGAGACCCTTCTTTACATTGTTGGCCTAGTGTCTGTCTGTCTCTGTCTTCTGTCTCTGTGTGTGTGTCTTTCCCTGTCTCTCTCTCTGTCTCTCTTGTCTGTCTCTCTTGTCTGTCTCTCTGTGTGTCTTTTTCCCTCTGTCTCTCTTGTCTGTCTGTCTGTTTTTTCCCACCCCCAGTGGAGAAGATGGAGTACAGGGTCCTGTGTATTGCTACACAAGCATTGTACCACAGGCACACCATATTAATCGTTCTCTTTAATATCTATATAGTATTCCATTGTGTTATAGTTAGAACATTCTGTGAAATATTTAATTACTGTTACTAGTTATTTAGAGTTTTAAAATATTTTTGGTGCATACCCCAGGACCTCCAATTCATGATCCTTTTGCCTTAACCTCCCAAGTACTGGTATTATAGTTACATACCACATGCCAAGCATAAATATCCTTTTAATATCCATTTATCTTACATTAGCACTATAATATAATGCCGATATTGTTTAGTCTTTAGCCTTTCAGTTAGCATCAGTTATTTAAATATTACAAAGTTTGTATTGGCCTGTATTTCTTCTATTTCCAGCCTTTATGAGTTGAATAACTATTTGTAAAACTTGTAAAAATATTTATTTGTGCACCACATGCATGTGTGTGAGCATGTGTGTAGATGAATCAGTTCTGAGAGTTGGTTCTTTCTCCACCATGTGGGTCCTGGAGATGGAATTCTCAGGTTGCCAGGCCTGGCGGCAAGCACGTAAACCTCTGAGCCATCTCACTGGCGTCACTGGTGTGAGATGTATACAGATGTATACAGACCGTTCGTCCCACGCTAGTCTAAACCCCTTACCCATACCTGGGGCTTGTGTCTTGTTTGGGAATTTTTTCTCTACCCTGTAAATTATAAAAATAATATTTGAAATTTCTTCAACTGCCTTTGGAGTGTTTGACATTTAATAGGCCTGAAGCTTACTCCTGTGTGGTGTTTCTTAGAGCTCGCATTCTGCATTGCCATCGCTGGGGAGATTATAAAAAGAGACATTTATCACCGGGCAGTGGTGGAGCATGCCTTTAGTCCCAGAGGCAGAGGCAGGCGGATTTCTGAGTTTGAGGCCAGCCTGGTCTACAAAGTGAGTTCCAGGACAGTCAGAGCTATACAGAGAAACCCTGTCTCGAAAACCCAAAAACCAAAACCAAAAAATAAAATAAAATAAAATAAAATAAAATAGACATTTCTCACAGCTCTAGAGGCCAGAGCCTTGAAACACCATTTGGAGGGTTGGTTCCGTCTTAGAGGAGGCTCTGAGGGAAAAGTCTTCCCACTCGTCCTCCTTAGCCCCTGGTGGCCCCCAGCAGCCCGGGCCTCTGGCTGAGGCCTCAGCATTCCAGTCTCTGAACATCCATAGTTCCCCTATGGCCTGGAGTCCTTTTCTGTCTGTTGCAAGGAGGCTCTCAGGTTAATAATGTCTCAGTGGGAGGTTCCACTTTAATCTCCTATGGCCTCAACTTAGCCCTTGACAGTTACCAAGTGATTCACACGTGGAGGCTCTTGGTGGACAGGAGTTATGAGGGACAATTTAGCTTCTGGGGCTGAGGCCATAGTTCACTTGCTTAGTGTGCACATGGCCCCAGGTTCAATCCCTGATACCACAAAAATGTGCCCTGCATAGTGGCTCATACTATAATTCCAGCTTTGTAGAGTCTGAGGCAGGAGGATGGCCAGGGTTTGAGGCCAGACTGGGGTACAGAGTGAAACCGTGTCTCAAACAAACAAATTTTAACTTCTAATTTTAGAATTAAGAGTTTTCCAAATAGAAGGTTAATAATTTCTATACTTTTCTTGCTAGTCCTGATATACTTGCCACAGATAAACACTGGCCTGGGGTTGAAGCTCAGTTTATAGAATGCTGGCCTGTGTGTATGCACAAGACCCTGGATCCTGTCCTCAGCACCCCACAAATTGGATATAACATAGCATGCTTGTAATCCCAACATGCAGTGTAGAGAGAGTATCTTATGTATTGTATAGCTGCATCACTTGTCAATTTAAAAAACAAAAACCAAAAACCAAACGTATGGCCTATAGGAAAGAGTAGAACAAAAAGTGGGAGGGACATCCAAGAGAAGAAAGAATTCTGGGATATACCCAGGCTCGAGAGATCCACCTGGGATGATGTGCACATAGACGGGCACATAGAACCCGAGCACAAGTAATCAGCCAAGTGACAGAATGTAGACTAAAATGAAAGGGTTAATCTATGTTATGATCTAACAAGAGGCATGGCCAAGGTATCTGTAAATATATTTTGGGTCTGAGTCTTATTTCTGTGACCATGGGGCTGGGAGGAACAACCAGACTGAACTTCTGCAACGCAGGAGGTGGAGGCAGGAGGATCAGGAGTTCAAAGTCATTCTTGGTGACACAGTGAGTGCAGCCACCCTGGGCCATGTGAGATGCTAAACCTCAAAAACCCCAAACCAGGGCTGGAGACAGTTCAGATGGTGGCGTGCTGGCCAGAAACCCAGGGAAGTCGGGCAGGCCTGTGACCCTGACACTGGAGAGGCAAAAGCAGGAGGATCCTCAGGCCATCCTCAGCTATACAGTAGGAGGCCAGCCTGGGCTACACAGAACAACCAAATCAGCAACAATTGAAAGCTGTCTGGTTCCCCTGATGTCTTTGTTTCTCTCTTCCTGCTTTAATTATGATTATGTTACAAAGTGTTTTGATGTTCAGAAAAACTCTCTTTCTTCAGGCTCTTTAGTCAATTCAAGTATTTCTTGGCTTTTTTCCCCCTACACTATCTCTAGTTTTCAAAAGTTGGGTTTTAATTAAGATCGCATCGAGTTTGTACATCAATTTAGGGTAAATCAACATTTATAATATTGAATCTTTCATCATAGGGTCACACTATACTTACTTAGGCTTTCATGTATTTTGGTAAAGTTATATAATTGCTTTCATATAACTCTTGCATTTTTCTTATTAGACCTAAAACTAGCCATTATGTTCATATGTATGGTATATGTATACATATATATCAGACATATATAATATAGTATATAATATATAGCCCTTTCTCTGTTGTATTTTCTAATTAATATTCATTGCCCATATGAAAAGTCATTTATATTTGTATATTGTTCTTCTGTGTAGGCACCTTAAATTATATTATTTTAGTATCTTTTATCTTTACTGATTAATAATTCTATCAGTAGCTCAGGTATTTCAGGATAGCCTTCAACCCAACAGGTAGCCAAAGACCACCTTAAGATATTTATCTTTCAAGCCAAAAAAAAAAGAGGTCATAGATTTGAAAGAGCATGGGAGGGTTCTCTAGGAGGATTTGGAGAGAAGAATGGGGAGGGAAAAATCTAACTAGATTATAATTTCCTCCCCCACAAAGAAATACTGCTCCTCCTATTTCTCCTTCCCAAGTGCTGGAATTATAAGTGTGTGCTACCACACCTATACTGTTTTATACAATTTTTTTGTTTATTTTTTGAGACAGGGTGTCTTTATGTAGCCCTGGCTGTCCTGGAATTTGATCTTCAACTCACAAAAATCTGCTTGTCTCTACATCTTTTTTTTTTTTTTTTCCCCAGGGACCAAAAACAGTCTTTATTGGCCTCGGCTACTTGAGGGGGATGGGGCCGGCCGTGCTTCACAGGTTTGTAGGTAATGGAGAACTCGCCCAGGTAGTGGCCGATCATCTCTGGTTTAATCTCCACCTGGTTGAAGGTCTTGCCGTTGTACACACCCACCATGCTGCCCACCATCTCAGGCAGGATGATCATGTCCCTCAGGTGTGTCTTCACCACCTCGGGCTTCTCCATGGGTGGCGCCTCCTTCTCGGCCTTTCTCAAGCGCTTGAGCAGTGAGTGCTGCTTCCGCCGAAGACCACGGTTCAGACGCCGCCTCTGGCGGGCGCTGTACAACTGCATCAGCTGCTCATAGGACATGTCGAGCAGTTGGTCGAGGTCTACGCCACGGTAGGTGAACTTGCGGAAGGTCCGGAAGGTCCGCTTCTTTTTCTGCTCCACTTCGGCCATCTTGGCGGCTACTCGGAAAAATTGTCTCTACATCTTGAGTGCTAGGATTAAAGATATACACCACTAAGCCCAACTAACAAAGTTTTAAATAAATCCCTTTTCCATTATATTTTCTGATAGTCATTGCTCAATGACATTTATCTTTGTGTATCGATCTTGTATCTATCTCACCACCCTAAATTAGCATATCCTGTACTTCAACTATTTTTTCATTTTTCTTGCTAAATTAGTGTTAGTAGAAAACAGCAATCTCAGCAGCCTTTCTTGCTTTGCAATGTTGGTGCCCTCTGAGAGTTTATTCATGTGCTGTTATAAAGAGATTATAATAGTTTTATAATTGTTACAAAAGTGCTAATGGGAGAAATTAAGCAGCAGCAGATGGGGTGAGCACTATACTGGACAGTAAGCACAGAAGGGCCAATGAACTGTCTGAGTGGATAGCGTGCTGACACAGCTAAGTACCCAAGTTCTATCCCTGGGCCCCACACTAGAAGGGGACAATGGACTTTTGAAAGTTGCCCTCTCAGCTCCACATGTGCAAATGTACACACACACACACACACACACACACACACACACACACACACACACAAGATACACACAGTAATGATGAATATAGGAAAGCATGAAGTACCATCCAGGTAAAAGTAACGCCTCAGAGTGAAATGTAAATGATGAGGGGGAGGAGGGCAGGAACATCCTGATTGGTGAGTGTGTGCTCTCTGGCCCTCACCTAGCACTTACACTTCCTCAAACTTCCCAGGTCTTTCTAAGGCTTCTGCCAGGCAGCTCCCACATGCTCCTTAGCACTATGGTGACTTTTTTCTGCCAGGAGGGTAAGGGTGCCTCAGCCAGGCTCACAACTCACAGTTGACTCTGTAGACTGATCTCTAACACTCGTGAGGCCCGTCAGGGTGGCGACATTCCGAGGCCCCATGGTGACCTTGCTGCTGAGGTTCATGCTGCCCTGTATGGCGGTTCCTCACCAAGTAAGATGTTTAAGTATTTATAACTAATCAGCTTTCTCTTGGCCATGTTTTTAGTTGTGAGCCATTTACCTACAATCTGGCTAACATTAGATTTTTACAGTTGAAATAAGCTGTGTATGGTAAGGCTATAGACTACTCTTTCAAAGAATGGCTTTTTCTTCATTCTTCATTAAATATCAAGTGCCACAATAAATATACTGTTTATCCCCTAGAGATTAATGGAGTTCAGCTTGTACAAAGAACAAATCAGGTACTTAAAAAGAAGCTTGGGTTTCTATGGATACGATGGCGCTCACTCAGTTGCTGGATGCTAGTGAGAATGGGATTCTGGATGTTTTAAAAATAAAAGTTACCAGGGGGAAAAATCCTTGTTTCCGTTGTCTGTGAATAAATGCAGAAGCCAGTTGGCTCAGGATGGTGGTGCTCAGCAAGCTAACTCGGGAGAACCAAGTTTGAGGCCGGCCTGACTACACAGTAAAACAAATAGGGCCAGGGAGATGGCTCAGCTGATAACGTGCTTGCTGTCTGGACATGAGGACCTGAGTTTGAGTCCAGAGCTCACATTTTTTTTGGGGGGGCGGGGGTTCGAGACAGGGTTTCTCTGTGTAGCCCTGGCTGTCCTGGAACTCACTTTGTAGAGCAGGCTGGCCTCGAACTGAGAAATCAGCCTGCCTCTGCCTCCCGAGTGCTGGGATTAAAGGCATGCGTCACCACCGCCATCGTGTGGGGCTATACAGAGAAACCCTGTCTCGGAAAAAAAAAA
>LR749844.1:833612-1051115 GCA_902729485.2 Mus minutoides
TGCAGGTGCTGGCTGAACATGGTGGTAGCCCATGCCTATCACCCTGTTTCTTGATTTTAGTCCTGGTACTCCAAAGGCTGAGGCAGAGGCAGGTGGAACTCTGTGAGTCAGGTGCTAGCCTGGTCTACATAGAGAGTTCCAGACCAGTCAGAGCTACATAGTTTGACCCTACCTCAAATAATAAAATAAATAAAATGAAGAAGATGATTGGGGAGTATTCTACCAAAACATAGCATTATTATTTGTGATTATTATTATCTGCAATGGGCATGTTTTATTTTTTAAATTATAATCAGAAAACAATAGAAAACGTTATCTGACTTAAGGCAACAATAAACCTTTTGTAGAATTACTATGAGACAGAAGACATCAGATCTTGCTGGTCTTATTTCTAATTTAAGAAGGCAGCTGAGGGGGCTGGTGAGATGGCTCAGCGGGTTAGAGCACCCGACTGCTCTTCCAAAGGTGATGAGTTCAAATCCCAGCAACCATATGGTGGCTTACAACCACCCGTAACAAGATCTGACGCCCTCCTCTGGTGCGTCTGAAGTCAGCTACAGTGTACTTATGAAGAATAATAAGAAATGGATCCTTGGACCGGAGAGACCAACCGGAGCAAGCCAGGCTGTCCAGAGCGAGTGGGGCCGAACGGGGACGGCCGGAACGAGCGGGGCCAAACCGGAGCAAGCGGAGCCGATCGGAGCGAGCGGGGCTGGCTGGAACAAGCGGGGGCCGTACGGGGGCGGCCGGGAGCAAGTGGGGCTGGCCGGAGCGAGCAGGGTCGAGCAAAGCGAGCGGGGTTGACCGGAACAAGGAAAAAAAAAAAAAAAAAAGAAGGCAGCTGAGTTCCTTCACAGGGATTTTCTAGCTCTCCTCTGTTCAAAGTAATTTCCCGAATGGCCCAGTGTCCTTAAATAGCTGTAAAACATGAGTTTAGAAATGCTTGCCTTTTAGGTCACAGTGACCTACAGAAAAATCTAATTTATTATTTTTTTTTTTTTTGCTTTTTACAAAAGAAATTTGCATGTGAATGACTTCAAGAATATAAAATAATACACAAAGGCAAGCACTTTATAATCGGCCCTTTGTGTAAATTATGGTTTTATTGACAAGATCATTATCACTGCGCACAGAGCAAAGACTTCCCTGGGGTGTGTAGCTATGAATATTGTTTGCAGAAACCATGTGCTTGGGGTGTGACCGCACTTCCTAGAGGACCCACAGTTTGCTTTTGCAAATAGACCAGGACAGAACCAAGGAAAACTGAAGTTTGGAGCTGGTTTGAGCTAGTTACAGCTAGTCATGGATAGCTTTAATTTAACAGGTGCTTATTTCATTAGTCAGCGTTCTGTCACTGTAAACAAAACAAGAGAGTGTCAATCATAAATGGGGATTAGTGTTGGCCCAGTTACAGGGTTTCCACTTACGGTCACTTGGTACCACTGTGTTTGGGATTGCTGAGAGGCAGAGAGCACACAGCAGACGAAAGCTGCAGGGAGAGAAGGGGGTGGGGGATAAGGACAAAATACACCCTTATAGAGTATTTACTAAACCCTGCCTCCTCAAGTTCCCACCACACCCAGTAGCCCATTAAGCTCTGAGCCCATCAATAGACTAATCCCTGGATGAGGTCAGAGCGAAGGCCCTACCTCTCAGCGTTACTGCCCTGGGTACCATGCCTTCCACACAGGAGCTCTCACTGTATTCCACACTCAAACCAGAATACTTACTGAATTTAACAGCAGAGAACTGGGCTACAGGCAGCCAAGATAAGGAACAACATCCCTTGTCATGCCTGGCACACAGTGTCACATGAAGCTTTGATTCATGACTCACTCTATTGATTGTTTAAGTCGCCCTGTGAGGCAGGTAGAACTGCCCACTCCCCCTCATGGGGAGAGCTGAAGCTGTTTTCTCCATGTCACACAGCTTGATTTCGTTGCAAGCTGTAAATCCCAGCCTCAGTGCTGTCTGCAATGGCTACCTTCCAGTCACTACCACCTGTGCAAACAGCTCTCTCTCAGCAGGCATATATCATCAGTGTGGGGCTATAGGAGGACGGTGATTGTCTTCCTAGCCACACCTTCAGCCCTAATGGCAAGTCACCTCCTTCTTTCTGCCATGTCACCTAAAGGAAACAATGGTCCAGGAAAAGGGCCACATCCTTTTTCCTTCTGTATGCTTCCTTGTGTCTTTCTTGGTGCCTTGCAGCCTTTTCTCTCACTGAGCTGCTGTGATGGTCAGTCTACGGACTTGTATTTCTGTGTCTATATGCCCCTGGCTTGGGGTAGATCTTGGGTATTCCCTAAAACTCTATTTTGGTCTATGTATAAAAATATATTTATTTTATGTGTGTGTGTATACAC
This sequence comes from Mus minutoides, assembly GCA_902729485.2. NCBI lineage: Eukaryota > Metazoa > Chordata > Mammalia > Rodentia > Muridae > Mus > Mus minutoides. The sequence continues at coordinate 835,979 of LR749844.1, forward strand.
GCTCGCATGTGAGAGCAGGTGCCCTCAGAGGCTGAAAGAGCTACAGCTGGAGTTACAGGTGGCTGTAAGCTGCCCTATGTAGATGCTGGAAACTGAACTCATAGCCTCTGTAAGAGTAGTCTGTGCTCTTAGGTGCTGAGCCATTTCTCCAGCCCCACTTGGTCTCTCTGTCACCTTCCTGAGTCTCTCTCCCCTGGCTTTCCTATCACTATGTTTCCTGGCCCTCCTTCCAACTCTGTTTCTGCTTCATCAGTCCCTAATGTGACAAAAAAAAAAAAAAAAAAAAAAAAAAAAAGTGATCCCAAACAAAATAACTGACTTCAAGATTTTATGTTCTCTATTAGGATTTTTAAAACATATGAGTGTATGAGACCCCCAAATTCAAAGTAAAGATGTTTGTGTAAATTTCAGTTGTTTCCTTGTAGGAGTACTTTCCTGGGCAGGAAGCTGATCTCTTTGATGAAGGGGAGTAGCCTGTATAGCACATATATGGTAGCCCCCTGGGAATTTGCAAATATTTCACAAGGAAACAAGATGTTTTCAGTTTATGTCTGGGAAGCAGTCATAGGGAGAGCCTCTGTATCCCATCTGCTAACAATGTCTAGGCGGCATAGGAGGATGGGAGAGAACCAAAGAAGATCACATACTACAACAATAGACGCCTCACACAGCCTTCCCAAACTGGATCTTTATGAATTTCCTGTTCAAAGAGAGACTCGTGTCTGTCTGTCTATCTGTGTCTGTGGAGGGCAGAAGACAACCTCAAATTTCAATCCTCAAGTGCCTTTCAGATTGTGTTTTTGAGACAGGGTCTCTCATTGGCCCAGGGCTCTCCATAGGTTAGACTGATTGTACTCCAAGTCACAAGGATTTCCCTGTCCCTGTCTCTCTAGAACTGGGGCCTCAAGCTCACCACTATGCAAAGTTGATGTTTGACAGGGGCTCTGAGGATGGAATTCAGGACCTTCTGCTTAATGCAACAGGTGCTTTACAGTTCACCAAGCAGGCTCACCAGCCCCAGTGAGAATCTGAGCCTGGGAAGGTGTCTTAACTTAGCAATTAGCATCCAAGTTTCACCCTTGGTGTTGTTTTGTTTTGTTTTGAAACAGAATCTTGTTATATGGCCCAGTTCACCTGGAACTTGCTATGTATCTCAGGCTTGTCTTGAATTTACTGCAATCCTCCTGCCTTAGCCTCCCAAATGCTATGATTACAAATGAGTACTATCACATAGGACCCAAGTTCCACTCAGGAAACCCATACAATTAGCACATGTTAAAGTCCAGAAATCCATCACTGTGGTGGAAAGCTGTCGAAATAACTCTAGAACTCCATCAGGAGGCCCCGGTTTTAATTGGAGTCCTTCATTTCACAGGGTGGCAAGTCAGCTTCCAGTTCACATTGCAAAGGTTTCTTTGTGAACAAAAAGTAATAAAATGTTTCTCTTTAGTGTTAATAGTAACATTAGGGCTGGGGCAAAGGTCGTGGTCTGAGAGTGATTGATAGGCAAGCATAAAGACTTGCGTTTGAATCCTTAGCACCCACACAGAAAAGCTAGGTGTGGTGTGGACACTACCCCAGGGCTGTTAGAAATGAAAACAGGATTCCTGGGCTTGCTGGCAGCCAACCTCACTCCATGTTCACTGAAAGACCCAGCCTCAAAGGAGTAAGGCAGGGGTGGTAGAGCAGGACTCTTGTTCCTCTGGCCAACCCCTATGTGCTATGGCTGTACATCACACACACACACACACACACACACACACACACACACATACACACACACACACACACACACACACACACACTTTTAAAAAGCATTAGTGCCCATAAACTCCTACACTTAAAATTTGCAAGTGAACAATGAGGGACAGTAATTATGGAGTTATTACTCTGAAACCATATTGAAAAAGAGTATTACTCTTCATTACCAAGTTTAAAAGCAATCCACTCGTTAAGCAGAAGGCAGAAAGTAAGCTCAAGCCCAGTTTTGCTGCCAGCAGTGTGCCTGGAGTAGTTTTTTAATTGTTCTGGTCTGACTCCTATTTCCCCTTCCCGTCTCTCTCAAACAGTAGCAGATTTGTCGTGGGGTTTAGTCAGATGCAGTTCCTAGCATATTGTATAGTTTTTGACATACTGTCTTAAAATATCATTTATTGAACTCTTGAAAGGCTCCATGCCAGTTTGAGATATAGAATACAAAGACAACAGAGCTAAGTAGATCTCTGTGAGTTTGAGTCCAGCATGGTCTACAAAGTGAGTTCCAGGTTAGCAGGGCTACATTTTAGAGATCTTATGTTATTTTTTTATTTTTATTTATTTATTTATTTATTTTTGGTTTTTCAAGATAGGGTTTCTCTGTATAGCCCTGGCTGTCCTGGAACTCACTCTGTAGACCAGGCTGGCCTTGGACCAAGAGATCTACCTGCCTCTGCCTCCCTAGTGCTGGGATCAAAGGCATGGCCACCACTGTCTGGCTTTCATTTATTATTACTTTAGTTCAGTGCTCCCTCCTCCCCTTCCCTTAAGGCTTGGCGCTTTTGTTTCAGCGTTATCATTTTCCCAAAGGAGTTTGATCACCTGAAAAAACAAGTTCAGATTTTGCTTGTTGACTTTATGGTGAATCAATCTAAAGACCGTGGCGACTTCTTTGGGCACAATGTTGGAAGCTGATTTTTCTTTTATTTCCATATACGAAACACCTGTTGCTAAGAGTTTAGTGGACAGCCTCCTGTATGGATTGGTCCTCACCGCTGGCCACTGTTAGCATGCTTATTACATGCTGCGTATCTCTCCTAGCTGAGAGAGATAAGTCGCAGAGAGAGCTGGAGATGACCAGGATGCATGCATAGGGGATAGAAAGTGGGATGCAGAAAGATGCTTTCTGGAGAGAATGGGAAGTTTACAGAGAGATGTTCACACTGAGAGTCTTATCTGTGGGTCCCCCTAGTACCAAACTGAAGAGTCCTTTTCATTTTACTGTCTATGTTAGCTGTGAACTGGGGAAGCAAAGATGCAGCCTGCCCTAAGTGTATGACAGCCCGATTCTCTTTGAGCTTTGTTACTTTAATTTCAACTAAACTCACATTAGCAACATATAGGGAGATATGAAGAGCTGTCTTCACCCAAAAGGGATCACAGCCTAGCAATAGTAAAATTACAATATAAAAAGAGGAATTACCTTTTAAAGTTTAGAAAATCTTAGACTCAATAATTATATACAAATTGAAACAAGCAAAAGCTATGTTTGTTATATTTCTATACCATTAACTGAATGTTAGTTTGTTGGCATCTTTCAGAAACCATCTGTTATTTTATAGCTATCCCAGAATCATAAGACTTCACAACTGGAAAAGCCTTGAAGGGCATGAATCCAGTTTCCTCCCTCCACAGTTGAGGAGGCCCAGAATGGCTGAATCCAGTTGTTCCCGCCAAAGCACTCTAATGAGACTTTACAGAGCAGCATTCATGCCGGTGATTTGAAGAGACCTGTAGTACCTTTCCATGTTACTGGGCATTAATGAATTGTAAGACCCACCTACCCACACGTTTACACATTTATGAAGTTAGGAAGCTACAAACCAAAGCAGTTTCTCTCCCAAGGAAAGCTAGCGATACTGAGACAACGGGACTGTCTCGCAAGTTTCAAGGTGCTAAGTTAAAGTGGAATCACTTGGTCCAAGAACTGTTAAATAAGGGCACAGCTGTAATCCTCAACACAGTTTCCAAGACTCAGGTAGTATCTGGACCCAAAGCCAAGAGGTCCATAAGTTCCACAGCAGGGAGAAAACACAGGCTTTGAGCCTCTCTGGGGATTAATCCCTGAGAAGCCACCCTGTGACTGTCACTCCCTTTGGAAGCGACAATGCTCAGTGTACGAGAACAGATGGCCATAGCCCGCCCGGTCCTTCGGCCAGAGACCTGGGCTCCATGACCGCATCGTGCACATCCTGCAGGGAGGCCCCCTGCCCGCGCCCGCGGGGACGGAGAGGGGACCAGGCAGCCTCCCAGCTAGACCCCGCCCCACATCCTGCCCGCGCCTATCGCGGCCGGCGCGCTGGTCACGCGGGGGAGCGCCGCGGGCAGGCGGCCAGTGCCGGCGGGGCCCGAGTGGCGGCGGCCGGGCGGGGCGGGTGAAGATTAGAAATAGGGAGAACCGGCCAAGCCGCCAGCCCGGAGCACGCCGCGCAGCGAGCGGCCGCACCCGCATCCATGCTGCTGACCCTAGCCAGCGGCGCGCTCTTCTTCCCGGGGCTCTTCGCGCTCAGCATCTGGGCGCTGCACCGTTTGCGGCCCGGATGGACGGAAGACGACTGCCTGACGGTCGGCACCAGGTATCACACTCCGCCGCCTGCCTCGACGGGGTGCTGCCCTCTGCTGCGGACCTGCGCGGGGCTGCGGGCGGGAAGGGGGCGACGGGAAGCGCCTCTCGGTTCGCAGCGGACCTGGGCGGGAAGGGCAGGGAGTGTGCGACTCCCGCCCGCTGCCCTTGCTCTGGGCATCGCGGCGCCATGGCCGCCCTGGAGGGCGCCTCGGCCCGGGAAAGGCAGGTTGGAGAGTCGTGCTTTGTGCTGTCCGTAGTCCTGGAGTAAGAACACTTTCTTTGGTTTCTTTTCTCTGCCCCACCTCAGGTTAGTGTCCTCCGTGCAGGCAGTGCTGGCCACCGGGGCGGGGCTCACCGTCGTCATCTCCTGCAAGAACGTGGTCTCAGACAGGTAAAGTCCCTTCCCAGGTGGGAAGTACAAATACCCGGGCTGAGGGATTCCCTCACCCCAAATTTTAACATCTTAGTGGCTCACGGATACTAATTCTTTGTCATGCTATGATGTATGTGATTGCCTGGTGGTAAAACCCATGCATCCTAATTAGTGCTTTCCTCTTGCTGCTGCCAACATCCCACTTTAGGAGAACCGAGGGGAAAGTGACAAAATGCTATAGAGCGAGAAACTGAGCCCGACTTAAAGTAATACGTTAGAGGACAGTGTGGTCTGACGGTCCCTCTTTATGAGTGGGAAGATGGCTTTTGGTTCTTTTAAATGTTCTCCCTGGGTTCTCCCTCTGGAATAGCCTTGAGCAGAGATAGTAGCAGTGTCTGACCAACTTCTGACCGCGAGGTCCACCCTCTCTTGTCCTTTGCTCAAGATAATAAAGAGGTCTCTAGTACCTTCCGAAAACTGAAACCTGTGTGCCCAAATTTCAGGCCAGAAAGTGTTATCTCTAGCACTTAAGTAGGACAAATCATAAATTAAGACCTGGATAGGCTATCCTCGTTAGACACGGGGGGTTGTGGTGCTTTTGTTCTATCTGTAGACCTGACTGGCATGGAACTTGTGACATTCCTCCTCCATCTCTCTCCCAAGCGCGGAATAACAAGCAGATGTGCCACCACACTAAGATGCTCTTATTTATCTTCCCACTTGGGCTCTTCAAACCACTTTTTCTTCCAGAGAAGCTAAAGGATGACGGGCAGGAGCCCAGAGAAAGTTGGTCGGCCTCTCCTGATTTTCCACCCTGCAGGTCCTGCTTTCCCTGCTGCAAGAGGGAGGCAGAGGAGAGAATGAAACTGTCTCTCAGTGGCCTGGGATCTTCCGTGGGCTTGATCAGACTGTCACCATTTCCTGTTTTTCCTCTTATGTCTCTTCTTTTTGAGACAGGGTCTCACTAGGTAGCTTGGACTGGCTGCAAACTCAGAGATCTGCCAGCCTCTACATTGTCAGTGCTGGGATTAAAAATGTGTACTGCCATGCCTGCTCTTGATAGTTATTTTACTTGAAATTGCTCTAAGTAATGAATCCATTGATAGGCATTAAGTCTTGGATCTTTTGGCCCAGATAGAAGCAGCTAGCTAATTGATTTGCCTACACGTGTATTAAATGTGCCATTGTCAATTGCTTGCTTTTCTTCTGTTCTTTTTTAATTGAGCCCTGCTGTGATAAATGAGGAGTTATTCAGTAACAGAGTCTCACATTGCACCTTCTCTAGATTCCTGATGCTGCATGCAGTTCAGTGGATTGGCTCCTTGGAAAATCACCTGAGATAAGGTGAAAAGTACAGATTTGATCCTAGGCATGGCTGGTCTCTGGGGAGCAGAGTGCTTCCCAAACCTGCAGGGGACTCGGATGCTTAGGTAGTTTGAGAACTATACAATGAGTTTCCTCTTCTAACACAGCCGCTAAGAAATTTACCAAGTGAGTCTAATCCTCCCAGCGTAGAAAAAAATTCCAATTTAAGTGTTTCTTTATATGAAATCTTTGTGGGTACTGGTAAGTGCAGGGATAGACCTTCTTGTATATGCTTGAACAACAACAAATCATCATTTTGGCCCAGCAAATGTTTCACTTCTACTGGGCAACTTAACAGGAACAGATATGTGTCCAAAATCAGGCCAGGAAAGGGACATCTTCTGTCCCAGCTTCTCTTGGGACTTAGTTGCTATGATGTGGTCCTTGAAGTCCAGGCGAACTTCTAGACACTTTTTTAAAAACTTTAAATTTATTCACTATGTGTTTGCATGCGTGCCATGCTGTGTTTGTGGAAGACAGAAAACTAGCAGGAAATGATTCTCTGCTTCTACCATGTGGGTCCTGGGGGTTGAAGTGAGGGGCCATGAGGGTCCTGGGGATTGAACTGGAGGGGCCATGTGGGTCCTGGGGGTTGAACTGAGGGGCCATGTGGGTCCTGGGGATTGAACTGAGGGGCCATGAGGGTCCTGGGGACTGAACTGGAGGGGCCATGTGGGTCCTGAGGGTTGAACTGAAGGGCCATGTGGGTCCTGGGGATTGAACTGAGGGGCCATGAGGGTCCTGGGGATTGAACTGAGGGGCCATGTGGGTCCTGGGGATTGAACTGAGGGGCCATGAGGCTTAGTGGTAAGCGCCTTAACTCACTGGACCACCTATTTTTATAAATGAAAGTACCCAGAATTAACTACAGATCTGAAAATAACATGGCCAGGACTGCTTCCTACAAACTGTCTGCAACGGGACATGGAGAAGCAAGAAAAAAAAATGCGTAGATCCAGGAGGTTTCAGAAACTCCCAGCTGTTGAGCAACTGAGGAGTTAAACTGGAAAGGTTGGACTTGTGATTTAGAACACCTTCCAAACCAGTTCCTTGGCGGAGCTGCTGAATCATTTGGAAATTTATCTCCATCAAAGTCAGTTTCTATGAAAATGCTTGAAGCCTACTGTAGATAAGTAGTTGAACCAAGCAAATAGTTACAGCAAACTACCTGTATAGAATATACAGGCAGAGTGAATTCCTGCTCCTCCTTGGCCCTCATGAATTTGCTTTATAATTTAGAGACACTCTTCTTAGCATATCACCCTCTTCACTCTGAAGTGTTGAGAGTAACAGTAGCTGACTGAAGACAGAGGTAAGTGAGGGCAACCAGTGAAGAGACTGGCTTTGTGCCTCATTGACTTCCATGGTTATTTTAGAGTCTGTCTCTGTGCTCTCTTTTAGGCACTGGCTTGCCACAGAATATGTCTGGTTTTTGATTCCATATATGATCTATGACTTCTATGCCATGTACTGCTGTGAACGGTGCCGAACCAAAAGTCAGAAACTCGCACGCACCACCATTATCCGAAACTTCCTGATCGAAAACCGCCTTATGGTCACACATCATGTGGTCATTCTGATTTTCCTTGTACCTATTTCCCAGGTATGGTCTCACAGGACAGCAGCCTTAACCACTCTGCCATTGAACTGTATGCCTTGAGCATTTCTTTCTTAGGAGCTGGAGCACTCTTTCTTCCCCTTTCGTACTACGTGCACCCTCCTTGCGCTAACTGCTTCATTGAATTTGGTCTCTCATGCAAGTAGTGGAGGAAACCCTGATTCCTGAAATGTTTATGGCTTCTAGCCAACACTTCCTTTTTAAAAGATTTGTTTTTGTTTTATGTGTATGGGTGTTTTTGCCTGCTTGTATGTCTGTGTACTACTTGCTTGCCTGGAGGCTTTTGCAGAGGTCGAGAGTGTTGGATTCCCTGGAACTGGAGATACTGATGGTTTGAGCCACCATGTGGGTGCTGGGAAGTAAGCCTGGGTCGTTTGGAAGAGCAGCCGTTGCTCATGCCTGCTGAGCTCTATTTCCAGTCCTATTTCTTATTTTTTCCAGTACCAGGAATAAAGCTAGCACCTCACCACTGCTGGGAAAGCAGCCTACCACACATCTGTATCCCCAGCTCTCTCCTTTTTGAAATAGTCTAAGTTGATCGGCCTTGACCTTGTAGTCCTGCCTCAGCTTCCCAAGTAGCTAGAATTATAGGCCTATACCACCATAGGATTCAGCATTCTTTTTCCATTTTTTTTTTCTTCTGGTTTTTCAAGACATGGTTTCTCTGTGTACCCCTGGCTGTTCTGGAACTCACTCTAAAGATCAAACCAGGCTAGCCTCAAACTTGGATATCCCCCTGCTTCTGCTTTCTCAGTGCTTGGATTAAAGGTATACACCACCACCACCTGGCTCAACATTGTTTATTTTAGAGATTATCTATTTATGTGGATGTGCAAGTACCTGTGGAAGCCAGAAGTGGCATCAGATCTCTTGGAGCTAGAGATCCAGGTAGTTCTGAAGTGCTTGACAGAGGTTCTGGGAATCAGACTCTGGTTCCCTGGAAGAGCAGCAAGTGCTCTTAACCATGGAACTATCGCTCTAGTCCTATTTGTTTATTTTCTAAGACAAGGTCTTACCATATAGACCCACATAGCAATCTTCCTGTCTCTGAGTGTTGAGATTAAAGCGTGTACTCCAGCACTCTATTATTATTATTTTTTTTCTGTTTTTTTCGAGACAGGGTTTCTCTGTATAGCCCTGGCTGTCCTGGAACTCACTCTTGTAGACCAGGCTGGCCTCGAACTCAGAAATCCACCTGCCTCTGCCTCCCGAGTGCTGGGATTAAAGGGGTGCGCTACCACGCCCGGCTACTCTATTATTTTATTATTGATTTACTTTGTGTGTATATGTATGGGAACAAGTGTGAGGGTTAAGGGACAACTTGAAAGTCAGTTCTCTCCTTCCGTTGCACGGGTCCTATAGGTGGGTCAAACTTAGGTCATCAGGCCTATAGGCCATTGCCTTTACTGGCTGAGCCATCTCTTTTGCCCCAAGTTTTTTTATCCCTGTTATTGAGCAGGTGTTCCAGGAGCTAGACTGCTATTTTAGGAAGAAAAACAGGAGCCATTTGGTAAGGACTTTGCCTTCTAGTATATACTCTACGTTGAACAGACCCAGTCTTTGGCATACAGAAACCGACTACAGAGCTCCCTCCTCCCTATTGTCTCTAACACCAGAGGAAGCCTGCTGTAGCCTATCTGCATTTGCCTTTGGATCTTCCCAAGAGATGACTGCCAGGGAAGCAACAGGATAGAACTGGATGGCTACTTGCCTGTTAACATTTTTCTCTCTTCAGGAAAAGGCTATGGTTATTCATGGTTATTTTTTCCCTATAGCCCTAGATTTTCCTTCAAGTGGTTTCTTTAACCTCCACATCTATCTATCTTTCTTTCTCTTTCTTTCTTTCTTTCTTTCTTTCTTTCTTTCTTTCTTTCTTTCTTTCTTTCTTTTCTCTGCAGAAGCTCCGAGGAGACCTTGGAGATTTCTTTGTCGGATGCATCTTCACAGCAGAATTGAGTACTCCGTTTGTGTCGCTGGCCAGAATAATGATCCAGGTGTGTGTATATGTGGAAGAGCAGAGGTAATGAAGGAGGGAACAGGTCGGGATTTGGAGAGGTCATAGTGCTGGGTAAGGTGACCCTTTCAAATATTACTTCCCCATCCAAACCATAAGACTTGATCTGACCCAAATATCACACACACACACACACACACACACACACACACACACACACCTGCATTCTTTTCTTTTTTTTTTTTTTCCGAGACAGGGAGGGTTTCTCTGTGTAGCCCTGGCTGTCCCGGAACTCACTCTGTAAACCAGGCTGGCCTCGAACTCAGAAATCCGCCTGCCTCTGCCTCCTGAGTGCTGGGATTAAAGGCATGTGCCACCACTGCCCAGCTACCTGCATTATTTTCCTGACCATGATTTAATCAATCATTCTTTTTTCTTTTTTTTTTTGGTTTTTCGAGACAGGGTTTCTCTGTGTAGCCCTGGCTGTCCTGGAACTCACTTTGTAGACCAGGCTGGCCTCGAACTCAGAAATCCGCCTGCCTCTGCCTCCCGAGTGCTGGGATTAAAGGCGTGCGCCACCATGCCCGGCTTAATCAATCATTTTTATACATCTATAAAGGGGGGTGAATTAGGTCACTTTTTGGTAAAATGAAGAGGTTATACATTGTGACTGAGGAGATAGCTCAGTGGGCAAGACAACTTGCTGCACAGGTGCCTATGCAGGGCAACAGCTATAATGCTGAGTCACAAGCAAGTGCCAGCTAGGCATGGCTGAGTGTGCAACCTAGCTAAAAGGGTGAGCTCTGGGTTCAGTGAGACTGTCTTAAGAGAGTGAGATGAAGACTACCTAACATCTTCAGGCCCATAAGCACATGCATGTTAAAATGCTTGTGTGTGTGTGTGTGTCTGTCTGTCTGTCCAGGTGCTAAGCATTTAGCACTGTAGGCCTTGATTTGTACAAGAACTTGCTTAACTGTCGTGAGGCTGGGCTCCATACCCTAATAACCTATCCTCTTGGTGACCGTGCCTTATCCTTCCCTTTCTCTTACAGCTAAAGCAGCAGCATACACTTCTTTACAAGGTCAACGGAATTATCACGGTGACCACCTTTCTGTTCTGCCGGATCCTTCTGTTCCCATTCATGTACTGGTCCTATGGCCAACAAAAAGGACTAAGCATGCTCCAAGTGCCATTTAATATCCCTTTACACTGCAACTTGGCCAATGCCATCCTCATCTCTCCCCAGCTCTACTGGTTCTCACTGCTGTGCAAGAAGGCAGCCCGGCTCTTTGACAATGCCAAAGCCAAAAAGGATGGTTAATTACTCTCAGGGGTCAGGCACTCACACTAGCTGCCTCAGTATTCCAAGGACCAAATCATGCCTGGGGTAGTCTCTGCCTTCTGGATGTTGATAAGCCTCTGGACTTTTGGTCTTCTTTTTTTTAAAAAATCCCCATTACCTCCTCCTCCTAACCAGCCTTTTGCAAAAGCACTTTGTTTCCTGGTGATACCTTGGATCCTGTCAAAGCCCCACTGCATAGTTTTAACGCAAGCCTGAGGAGCCTTCCTTGGGCCTGCGATAAAAGTTCTGGGAGGTGAAGCATTGCTCTCCCCTTCCCACCCACTCAGGGCAACACCCAGCAACACCTGTACTGGGTCAGAAGCAAGTGACAACTTGGTTCTTGGGTTGTTTTCAAATACGAGGAAAGACACTGTGGGTATGTCTTTTACTGTTTACTAGACAGCCTTTGTCCTTGTCTGTATATCAACAATGAATTCTCATGCCTGCTGACTTCTAGTCAGAAGGGCTCACTGACAATGGGCAGGAGGCAGGAGGCAGGGCTGAGAACCTGAAGCACTTGAGTAGGTCAGGAGGCCAGCATCTTTGCAGGCCGACTTTGTATAAAGACCAGTACCAAACTTGTGAGCTTCTTGAAAGCAGTTACCTACACCATTTCCTTCTTAGCATGGCCTCTCATGACCAGTTTTCTATGTCCGCACACACCAAAAACTGGCCTGAAACTCCAGGGACAAGGCGGAGCGATGGCTTCTATAGCAGCTTACTGGGTAATCTCACACTGGCACTGCCCTTTCATACAAAATGGACACAGAGGTCTGCTCTCCAGCTTCTGAGGTATAATGTAGGCCAGTACTTCTGCTTCCTGCTAAGACAGACCCATTTCTGTGTTGAATGTTCTAGCCACGGAAAGCTAGAAAACAGGAGAAGCCAGACGAGCCAGAGCATGTCCTGTGGACCAGTGCTGTTAGCTGTGTGCTTGTAGGATGTGGTGTAGCACAGATCATCTCTCACCACAGGCTGGGGTTGAGAGGACCTACTGCCACTACTTCAGGTGGCAGCAAAAACACTACAGTGCCTTATAATTCACTGTCCATGGACTTCTAAAGGACTGGATGGTTGCATCTCAATTTTTGAGTTTCAGTCTTTAATAGGTGCCATTTAAAAAAACATAAAAAATGCTGTTTTGTGTTTTTTGTTCTGTTTACTGTATCCACAAGTCATTCATATAGTAATTAAATTGCACTAAATTCTCTATTTGTTACGTGCCTGGCGCCGACTTCCCCAAACATCCGAGACCCAGCCTGCCTACTGTTTTCGGTAATTCCTAGTCTGGTCACGGAAGGCGAATGGCCTCTAGGCAGGTCTTACTCATGGTCCAACATGTTGGTTCAAAGTACCAAAGGATACCTGGAAGGTGCCCAGAGTTCAGGCTCAGTGCTCACATATCACTTCAGGTTTTTCTTCCTCTGGTGGATCCCAACTAGAAGTTGGGAGGGTGGAAGCCTGCCTGCCTGTTGACCACAGACAGTTTACATTAGGTGGGAGAAGAATACCAGAATAGTAAACCATTTTAGATGAGGGTGTGGGTAAGTAGGTGATGGGACCTTTTTTCTCACCTCCCTAAGTGATACCCACCCTCCAAGGGCACTAGCTATTCACCAGCCCCGGCTTAGCACCTCTCCTGGACATGCCAAGGGGATGGTTACTACCCCCTTAACAGTGTTCCTTGGTGCAGGCCTCTTTTGCACACAAGTCAACCAGTGCTGAATGAGCCCCTTTCCACATCTGCCCTTTTTGAGATAACCTTGGTAAAAAAATGGAATACAAAAATGCTTGCTAGTAGACCAGGCTGGCCTTGAACTGAGCCTTCAATTTCAGCTACCTGAATGCTGGGGTTATAAGGATGTACTACTACCAAGACTAGTTGAAAAGACTCCACGAGGGCCTCACTGAAAAAGAACATGTAACTTTTCCCCCCCTTACTCCACCTTTGGGCTTACTGCCAAATTAGGTGGAGAATTTCAGTTACAAACATGTTCCTCCCCAGCTGGCCTTTTTTTAACTTTTGGATATTCCTATGCAGTTCAAATTGCCACCCTCTGCCTGAGCCTCCTGAAGGCTGATGCTACAGTTGTGCACTCCCATACCTGTCCTACTTGCTTGACTTGATCTTACAGACTACCTAAACCTAATTTGGAGCATATTTTAAGCCCAAACTTCTGAGAAAGGCTCAAGATAAGATTAAACCCAAGAGAATTTTATTTAAGTAGTATGTGACAAATAATCTAAGAAAACTATTTCTTTACACTGCTCTTGTACTCCTTTCACCGTGTACGTTCTCATAACTTTGTTCTTAGCTCTGGGCCCTGCTTCTGCACACCATGGCGGTCGGAGGCATAGCTTTGTTCTGCCCTTGACAGGTCAGAAGTTGTTGATCTTTTGTAGCAGGGTTTGGCGCCGCTCCTCAGGGCTAATGTTCTTGGCGATAGACTTTAAAAAGCGCTGCTCGTCTACCTTCTGGAGCAAGGAGCTGACAGAAGGGTTGCTTTTGCTCAGAGTCTCGTAGCAGGTAAGGATTTCCAAGGCCAGCACGTAGAGGGGTTCACAGACCTCCTGAGGGAGCATGGCCATGATATGCAGAACATGACAGAACATCTGGGTATAGACAAACAGGGTTTCCTGAGTAAGATCCTCTTCTTGTCCTTGGGCCCAGGGACCCACCGACTCTATCAACCTGACTGCATCTAGGACACTGGTCAGGCTGTTACAGAGGAGTTTGACCACATGGCTCCAACCGTCCAAAGGAAGCCAGTTACAACAGCTCTGGCTGCAGAGAAACTGGAACACTCTCAAAGAAAGAACAGAGAGCTGAAGTTCCTGGGCAAAAGGCTTCAGGTTGAGCAGGGGAACAAACTGAATATACTCTAGACTGTAAGGGACATGAAGAAGCTGTTTCTCTAATAGCTTCCTGGTCAGCTGTTGGAGGTATTGCCATTCCTGGGGACTACACCAAGGCATGACCTGTACCAGGGCCACCAGAAAGCCCTTGCTAAACAGTCTGACCTCCTCAGGATTGCCTACATCCATCACCAGGAGGGAAAGCATCTGGTCAGAGATACTGCTGGAGATTGAACAGCACTCCATCCAGGCAAGAAGGCCCGTGCCAGGCCCATATCCTTCGTGGATCTGTGAGGTCCACTGGGCCTCAGAGAGCTTACAGATCTCAAAGAGGGTAGCTGGCACCTCACACTTGAAGTGGCCTTCAAAGAAGTTCTTCAGTCTCAGGCCCACAGTCCAATCTAGCTGGTCTAATTTGCGGTGGAGCCAGGACAGGGACTTGGCCCAGGTGTCTGGGGAGAAGGTTTCTGTGTTGGCTAGCACAATTTCACAGAGGAATTCCAGAATGTGGGTCACAAGATCCTTGCTGTCCAGAGTGAGGTAGCGCTTCTCCTGGGGGAGCTGCCAGAACTTGCTAAAGCTGTCCAGGAGCTGGCACAAGCTGAAGAGCAGAGGGAATGGGGAGCAGGTCTGCAGCCAATACTCTTCCAGGCCTGCATTGTCTTCGAGGATCTGGATGAAGAGCTTCAGACTCAGGCCTACCTCCTCCATATCCAACATCAAGAAAGGCAGAACAAACTCCTTCAGCACCTCATCTGGCTCCAGAAGAGCAGCCACTGGAATCCCCTGTGGCTTCACAGGATTCATCAGGCAGCTTACCAGCTCTAGAAACTGCTTCTCTTCTTTGGGTGTAGAGAACTTGGTCCAGACAGTTTCTTTGAGGCAAGACACCATGAAACTGGTATATGGATTTGGCCCTTGTTCTTCTGTAAACTTCAGGGCAGGGAAGGCAGTGAGAATCTGAGCCAAGAACCTATGTGTGCCAAGATTGGTCACAGCTAAGCTACACATCTTCTTCACCACAACTTCTGGGTTCAGGATCACCAGGTGGGCCACTGAGGCCACAGCTTTAGCCAGGCCCTGTTCAGAGGTACTCTGTGCGAGCTGGTTAAACGTCGTGTTGAGGTCTTCCTGAAAACCCTCCAAGTAATCAGACAACCTGTCTGAGAGGCCCTTTGGCCCCAAATAATGCAGGACACCAGAAAGAACTTTATTTTTGTCTGGAAGAGAGAGGTCTTCATAGCATTCCAGGGTCAAGCAGATTACCTGTTTGATCTGAGGCTGGGGGATAACCCGATTAGAGCTGATGACTTCCATCACTGTTTCCAGCAGACTCAAGACCAAGTCTGGTTCTCTGAAGAGAGACCTGTTGTTAACCAGGCAAGCAACCCACTCATCTGAAAAGGCCCACTTCTTCTCAGAAGCAAAAATGTAGCACATTTCCATGTGCCGGTCCATCTTCTGCTCAATGATGGCCATGGCAATGGAGGCAGTGATGTCCTCAAAGCCCTTGTCATTCAGCATTCTGCTGGTTTTCCTCAGGAAGTCCCTGACACACTCAGCCAATTCTGAGACCACCTCCCTCTCCTCCTTGGGCATGTTGGTAGTATCCAGGTAGAGCTCCAAGTTCTGGCTGAAGGAAGTCAGACTGTCACATAGCCGGTAGGTGTCATAATTTGTTCCCTGACTGCTGTTGAGCATGTCCTGCAGGTCTGCACCCCACTCTTGCAGCAGGTTGTACATAAGCTCAAACCCCATAAAAACAGTCTCTCTGGGGAGTTTGGCCAGCGAGGTGAGACTCACATCTCGCTCTGCCTCCTTTACCTTGTCTGCCAGGGCCTGTCGATGGTATGGGTTCTGGGTGTCCGAATTCCACACAGAGATCACTGTAGCTAGTTTGTCTAGGTACACAGTGGCAGACACCTCCTGGGTGTCATCCTCCATAAGTGCAAACACACTCAGCATGTCAGCCAAGTTAGCTAATGCACAACACTTCATCCCAAGGGATTGGATTCTCTTTTGGATCTGCTTCAGCCCGTTAAGCAGCATGGCCAGAAGTGGCATGGTGGGACCCACATCTGGGTCAGACTTAAACCTCTTTGGAGGATGGGAAAACTCATCGGAGGATGGCAAGTATTTGTGGGCCATCGTCCTGAACTGGGAGAGCAAGGGGTCCTGCTGGTCACCCTTGTGCTTCATCATCTCCCACCAGACATCCAGGAAGAAGGCCACGTCCTTGGAAGATGTGTCAACAGTCATGTGCTCCAGGAAGCTCTGTAGTTCTGAGCGGCCAATGGTGGCAGGCAAGGCCATTAGGAGCTGAACGAAGAGTCCAGAAGCTTCCAGGGACTTGAGCAGCTCAAAAAGGACTGTGCGGTTGATGGCAGGGATCATGTTGCCCACAGAGAAGAATATATCTTCCTGCCACCGAGCATCAGTGTCAGAAGGGCTGACAGGGGAGGGCTGAAGAACCTTGGCCCAGATGATGATCAGTGCTTTCTTCTTCCAGGCAAAGGGCTGGGAATGTGCTGTGGCTGAGGAGATCTCCTTCAAGGCCTCCACAATGGGCTGTCCCACGTGTTCCCAATCAGACTTGGTCAGCTGTACCAGGGCTTTGGGGTGGAACAGCTGCTCAGCCAACAAGAAACCCCCGTGCAGAATAGTCATCTCCTCACAGATATTCAAGGGTCCTGCACAGAGAAGCCAAGAGGTAATCAAGTTATTGGATTAGCGAGAAGCTAGGAGAAGGAAACAGCCCTCAGATGGCTACCTTTATCAAGATGACCTTGACATCTTTCAGCAACGGCCTTGACATCAATGGGAGGGGAAGGCCAAGTTAGTAAGAGCTCAGAAAGGGTTGGGGTCAAAAGGTCTCGGCCGAGGAACAAAAACCAGTTTCTAAGATCTCTGGCCTGGATATCAGGACAATGGTACCTCTGGAAATAGGAGGCAGAGAGGGATTCAGAACAGGCTTTCAAGTGTTTAAGAATTTTTATTTTAATTATGTGTGTGTGTCTGTGGGGGTTTGTGCATATGAATGCAGTGTCCACAGAGGCAGGAAGAGGAAGTGGGTCCTCTGGGGCTGGAGTTCCAGGTGATTGAGCCTGCTAGTGTGCTCTGGGAACTAAACTCTGGCCTTCTACAAGAAATGTATGTGCTCTTAACTACAGAGTCATCTCTCTTAGCCCCTCAGGACAAGCTTTAAGGGAAGCCAAGTTCAGTGTTGCTTCCTGGAATCTGAGGTAGAACATTTAGTGATGTCTTTCAGCAATGGCAATGCACTAAAAAGAAAAGGCCTGATGTGAATGTAGGCAGTGCCAACTCAGAAAAGTCCACGAAAATCAAGGAAGTGACTAAGATCCCTCAGCAGAGTGTGAAGAGGACAACTGGACTACTGAGGTAACAGTGCTACCACATATGCATCAGAAGACATGACAGAGGCCAGTGGCATGGCTCAGTGATTAAAGACATCTGCCACCAAGCTGGATGACCTGAGTTTAATCCCTAGAAGTGATATGGTAACCTCTACAATCTGTCTTCTGACTGATACTTGTGCACTGTGATATTGACACATACACACAGAGAAATTAAAAAAAAAAAAAAAAAACCTAAACAAAACTGAGCCCAGTGATGACAGACTATGGAAGATACAACAGGCAGTCCTTGTTTGGGGAGTGGGAGATGCTTATTGTTTTTTGTTGTTTCTGGGACAGGGTCTCACCATGAACTGGCTAGCTTTGAACTCAGGTCTGTCTGCCTTTACATCCTTAGTGCTGGGATTAAAAGCCTGTGCCACCACACCCAGCTGAGCCTGTTTTTGAACCCAGAGCCTTGCATGTAACAGGCAAGCACTCTACCATACCACTGAGCTGTATCCCGAGCCCTGCCTGCCTTCCTTTTTTTTTTTTTTTTTTTGGTTTTTTCCAGACAGGGTTTCTCTGTATAGCCCTGGCTGTCCTGGAACTTACTCTGTAGACCAGGCTGGCCTTGACCTCAGAAATCTACCTGCCTCTGCCTCCCAAGTGCTGGGATTAAAGGCGTGCACCACCACGCCCTGCACCTTCCTTCTTTCTAAGCGCAGTCCTGCTTCAACAAGTTTCAACATTCTGTGCCTTGGGGGGGATGAGGGGGAGTTCACCCAGCGGTTTCTTCCAGTCAAAAAAGGACAAGCTGGTGAAGGTCCTGGCTCTGTGGCAGGAACCAGGAAGTGGACAAAACAAATATATTACATCAGGACAGCGGTCATACATTCTCCAAGTTAAGAACTGACATTTAAAGTTAGGCCATGTGGGGGTTTAATCAAGATAATGGATTCAAATCCTAACTCAGTCATTAAAACATGATGTGACTTTACACACTTTACTGAGTCTCCCATCTGCATACATGAGAATATAATCATCATGGTATGAGAACCACATGACACAGGACATACACTATTTTGGTACTGTTACCTTTTTGAAGCATCTCCCAGGGATGGAAGAATGGATGGGTTATATAAGCTATCTTAACCATAGTCAGACCACCATGAGCCTGGTTTAAATGATCAGTTGTTGGCAGGACTAGTCTTGTTAATATTTTGTCTCCTCCAGTGCAGAAACAGACAGGCACAGGTCTTCCCCAAAGTGTATAATCTGGTCTAAAAGCTGGTTGTCACGGTCACTGCTCCTGACAACCCCTACCCCTTCCCAAGGGCCTAGCTCTCTCCTCAGTCCCCTATGCTCCCAGAAACACATCTGCCCTATTCTCATAGGCCAGAGTCGGCAGCAAAAGTACTGACTCCAGTGGACAGCTATGGGGGCCTATCCCTTTAGTCCCAGTTCTATTGAGGCAGATTTTTATGAGGCAAGCCTGGTCCATATACTGAATTTCAGGCTAGCCAAGGCTACATCATGCCTACTGTCTCAAACTTCTCCTACCCCCAGGGGGGGAAAAATTACTGACACCAGGCAACTAAAAAAATCTCCTGGCCACTAACCATTTACTGTCACTGCCTACCCACCCCAAATCAAGGCTCAGCACTCCCACAAAACCCAGACCTGAAGGCAATCCACCTTGGACTGCACAGTAGCAGCTAGGCTGCTGCAGCAGGGTTCTTTCTGGCTCAGGTTGGTCTGCCGGCCCCCGAACACATTTCCTTATAACTGTAAATGACATTTGATTGCATTAGACATCGGCTTAGCAGAGCAAATGTCTGCAGCCAATCATGTGCCTTTCAGACACTGTGTACGTGTGGCTTGAGAAAAGTCCCAGACTCAGCTCATAGCCAGGGGAAACTCAAAGGCTTTTTTTTTTTTTTTTTTTTTTTTTTTTATCAGTAGCTGGTGCTAGGAAGTGACTGGTTACTTTGGTAGGCACTGGGCTTGGTGACATACTTGTATTTTTTTCTGAGATAGGCTCTTGTTATATAGCTGGAACTGGCTTGAAACTATACAGACCAGGTCAGCCTAGAACTCTTGAGATCCTCCTGCCTCTGCCTCCAGAGTGCTAGTTAGACATAAGCCACCACACCCATCTTGACACCTATAAAAATCATTTAATCGTCAAACTAACTTCTTGAGGATTATAACTCCTGTTTTAGAGATGGGAACCTAGAGGCCCAGGCACAACTTTGCAAGGTGCCTCAACTAGGGAGTCAAGCCTTGGCAGCACTCTTCACAGCTGCAGGGCACGAAACTACCATTCCACACTGAAGAGTTGGCTAGGGACAAAGACATTTTTCCACAGCGTATTATTTGCAAATCTTGGAGTACTTCCCAGGACGGCCTCCTAGTCTTACCCTCTAAAGAACACACCTAGCAGGGTGGGGAGGGTTGGCAGATGGCCACAGATTTCTATCAACTCCGCCTTCCTTCCAGACCTCGCCTAGGATACTCCAAACCAACCAGCACTCGAATTCGAATTCAAAAAGTGAAATCTCAGGCTGCGCAACCCCTCCCCTGCTCACAGGAGAGGGCTGGGGGGCCAGGGAGGTCCCGCTATGCGTGAGTCAACGAAAGGGGTCCTGTTATGCACGTGGTCGCAAAGAAAACGCCAAGCCTCTGGTAGAAAGACAGTATCAGTATCTTTGCTTTATGCACTAGGAGACCTGATAAGAAACAAGTTCACTAACTCGGCTGTCATTTAATAAAAGAAGAACTGTCAGGATGTCCGTCCGTCCCTCCCTCCCAGCCCGGCATTTCCGAAACACGTGTAATAGCCCTGAGCATTTCCAGGAGAACCAAGGCTACATTCACTCCCGGTTTCCCACTGGGAAGACACTACGAAGGACGGAGGAGGAATCGAGAAGACCATCGTGTACTGGGGCTGCAGGATGGAGGCCGGCCTCGCGACTGCGGGTCTCCCAAAACTCAAGCCCCCAGCCTCCCGAGCGGGCTCGGGAAAGCGCCGCAGGAGCAGTGCAGAGCCTCGGCCCGCCCTGGAGGTGCTTTGTGGGGCGCGGAGTAGGGAAGCGGGAACCCACCTAGGTCCATGGCGGCGACGCTGGCAGCGGGTTAGACCGCCCCTCCTATTCCAAGGCCGCGAACGCTGTGCCCGCGCTACGGCACAAAGGGCGGTGCTACAGGCGCGTCACAGGCTCCGCCCACAGCGCGTCTCCGCTTCCGTGTTGTAGTCTGCTAGCCGCTGCCGTTCAAGGCGCACGCGTACTCCTCTCCAACAAGCTCGCGGCGTCGAAGCCACCCTAGTCACAGCGCCCCCTCTCGGCCTAGGCTCCCAGCCGTCTAACCACAGGTACTGTTGGGCCATCTCCATGTGGAACCTGACCCCTTCAGGCCAGAAGGTCGAACCCCTTAGTCCAGACCCCTCATTCACCCTCACTCAGGAACCCCGGGCAGCTCTCGCCCACGATTCACCCACATGGAATAACTTTCCTTCAGCTGTGTACTAACCAGCAGCGGATCCACGGGATTCATCCTCTCCCCATCCAGCCTAAGACACACAAAATTCCCTGTATGCTTTTCACGCTGCACTGTCTTCTATGGGCAACAGTGGAGTCAACTTTCAGAGCTCTTAGGTGCTTTTATAACTTTGAAGGGCAGTCACACTGGAAAAAACTCTGCGGGACAGGAGCAACTGAATGGATTCCTGGTCCTCGATTTATACTTTATTAAACCACACAAACGCCCCGTGTCCATCCCACACATTATATCTTTGCCCCTTCTTTCCAAGGCCTAACAATAACATGGTTTGCTTATTTCCAACTTTCTTCTAGTACCCCACATCACTTAGAACTCAGAGGCATCGCCTCTGGTATACCAATGAGCCAAGTGGAGTTTGAAATGGCCTGTGCCTCACTGAAGCAGCTGAAGGGGCCTGTGAGTGATCAGGAGAAACTGCTGGTGTACAGCTTCTACAAACAGGCCACCCAGGGCGACTGTAACATCCCTGTCCCTCCTGCCACAGATGTGAAAGCAAAGGCCAAATATGAGGCATGGATGGTAAACAAAGGGATGTCCAAGATGGATGCCATGAGGATCTACATTGCTAAAGTGGAAGAGCTCTTGAAGAAAAACCAGCCTTGCTAAGAGCATTCTGGCAGACACAAGGAAGTAGCATGGCTCCACTGGTAGGGGATGGACTTAAGATTCCTGATGGCTGAAACACACTGAAAGGGTAGCAGGGCTAGCAAACACCAATAAATCATTCAGACTGCATGAGAGTGGAGTCTGTGGCAAAAGAGAAACTCTTGAGGGTCCTGGAGAAGTATTTAGATGTATAGAAGCATGTCTCTGCTGGGTGAAACTCTACTAATCTGCCTTTCTGTGGTCTGACTGGCATTAATAGTCTTCCCAGTTCCACAATGTGTGTGGATAATTGGCAGAAGAGCAGAGGTGGGGTGAATCATGCTATTAAAATAACCAGGGTTGAGCCGGGCATGGTGGCGCACGCCTTTAATCCCAGCACTCAGGAGGCAGAGGCAGGCGGATCTCTGAGTTCGAGGCCAGCCTGGTCTACAGAGTGAGTTCCAGGACAGCCAGGGCTATACAGAGAAACCCTGTCTCAAAAAACCAAAAAAACAAAAACAAAAACAAAAACAGGGTTGGAGGGTGGGGGCTTGGATCTGTATTATCAGGGGCTGTCAACTCACCAAGAACCCAACAGTACAGAGGAGTAAGGGGCTCTGCCTTCTAAAGAGCTAAAGTCAAATAGAAAAGCCCTCACCTAGAACACAGGTCCGGAGAATTAAGGATTTTGATGGAACTCAAACTCTGAGTGACATGGTGGTGAAGTGACTCATGCATCACAGCTCAGCAGCTGAGGGACAGTGAAGAAAGATGGCTTCAGCATCTCAGTGCCTGAAAGAACCACCTAAGGCTTAGCAACCTAAATGTTCCTAGGACTGCTGTTCTTAACCTAGGCTTCTGTTTGGGGCCCTGTGATGGTTCCTAGGACTGCTGTTCTTAACCTAGGCTTCTGTTTGGGGCCCTGTGATGGTTCCTAGGACTGCTGTTCTTAACCTAGGCTTCTGTTTGGGGCCCTGTGATGGACGGATACATGCACACACACACACACCCATGCACGTGTGGCTCATGTAAGTGCCAGGATACTCTGTCCATCATTAGAGGCATCAGTGTGCTAAAATTGTGCCCGGAAGTTGGCATATGAAGTGTTAGAAGTAGAATTCTTCACTTCGTGGTAGCATGGCATTTTCCAGTACTTTTCCTCAAAATGTGTCTTGTCTGAGGCAGGCAGCATTTGCCTGGCACCTGTGAGGCACCAGGGTTTGCTCTCTAGCAAATCTGTTCATATAACAGCAAATTTCTATAGGCGATTGGCAGGGGGGCTATATTTTGTTTTATGAGATAGGACTTCGCTGATCAGGATTCACTCTATAAACCAGGCTGGCCATCAGAGATCCATCTGATTCTTCCTCTTGAGTGCTGCATTTAAAGTATGAGCCACCATGATGGCTATGAAGTTTATTGTTTATCATTAAATTTTTTTATTGTGTGTACTGTGTGTATGTGTGTGTGTGTGTGTGTGTGTGTGTGAGGGTACGAAGTGTGAAGATCAGAACACAATTCAGAGTTGCTTCTCTCCAACTTTTACATGGGTTCACAAGATCAAATTCAGGCTGCTAGACTTTCCAGGAAAGCATCTTTACCTACAGAGCTCTTTGTGGGCCCTATGATGGCCATTTTCTCTTTCTCAGTGATACAGATATAGGCCAGACTAGACCAGATTAAAAGATTGTTGGGAATTGGCTCTAATGCTTTGTCTTAATACATCTCCCCAGAGCCTTGTTTTCAGATGCTGAGGGTCCCTGCCCCCAGCTGGCTTTGATCAGTAATAAAGAACTGCCATACAGCCAATGGCTGGGCAAGGGGCAGAAGGAGATGAAGGACAGGCAGATTCTCCATGACTTAGAAGCAGAGAGATTGGATTTAAGAGCTGCAGGAGAGAAATCATCCAGCAATGTAGGTGTAAAGGGAAAGCCGCCCCATTGGAGGCTGCCCAGAAGGAAACAGGGCCACAAAGATAAAATATTAATTTAGAAGGTGTTAACTCAGAAATGCCAGAGGGGAGCCTGTGCTAGCTGAGGGGAGGTTTGGAAGTTCCCAGCCACTGAGCAAGTTTGACATATTAAAAATTAAGTTGGCATGCATACGTGGCGTTCATGCCTTTGTGTCTTTGATTCTTAAATTCTTGAATTTAGAACACTCTGGTGGGTGGCTAAAGGCTGGATCACCCCATCCGCAAGAAGGGTGCTCAAAGCAGTTTACCTATTCACCATTATGATTGATAAAGGCAGGTTTATTAGGAGGCAGCTCTTGGGTGGGTTCACTGATCTCACAGGATTAGTGAAGTCACACATACATGTTAAAGCAAGGGGTTTTTACAGAGTTTAGGCGAGGAGTGATAATGTGCCAGCTAGGAGCTGGATTCTGTCCATACATAGTCAAAAAATTCTTTGAAGAAGAACATCAAGCCTGGTGTCTGAGTTAGGGGTTCTACTGCTGTGAAGAGACACCATGACCACAGCAACTCTTAAAATGGCATTTAATTGGGCCTAGCTTATAGTTTCAGAAGGACA
This sequence comes from Mus minutoides, assembly GCA_902729485.2. Taxonomy (NCBI): domain Eukaryota; kingdom Metazoa; phylum Chordata; class Mammalia; order Rodentia; family Muridae; genus Mus; species Mus minutoides. The sequence goes on from LR749844.1 coordinate 859,841, forward strand.
GTCCATTATCATTATGGTCCAAAACATGGCATTATGAAAGTGGACTTGGTGCTGAAGGAGCCAAAAGTTCTACATCTTAATCCAAAAACAGCCAGGAGACTGCTACATTGTCCAGTCTTGAGCACATATAAGAGATCTCCACAGTGACACAGTTCTAACCATGCTACGTCGCCTCCAATAGGGCCACACCTCCAATAGTGCCACTTCCCATGGGCCAACCATGTTCAAACCACCACACCTGGAATAGTGGCACACATCTATAATCCTAGCACTGAGGCTGAAGCAGGACGAACAAAAATTCAAAGCCACTGGGTACGGTATCCTGTGCATTTGATCCCAGTAAGAGGCAGAGGCGGGTGGGTCGCTTGAGTTTGAGGCCAATCTAACTGACAGAGTTCCAGGCCAGCTAGGGCTACAGAGTAAGAGGGAAAAAAAGTTAAAAGCTACCTTGAGTTACATGGTGAAATGACAGTTACCCAGAGCTATCAGGTGAGACTGTCTCAGAAAGCCAAAGGGAAAAAGTTTCTTTAAATGTCAAGACCTTCTGTGGTAAGATATTAGAACAGAATCTTACCATCGGGTCCTGCAAATGAGTACTCTAAGCAGAAGATTTAGCTTTTGTTTTGTTTTGAAACAAGGTCTCTATAGTCCTTGCTGGCCTCCAACTCAGACACCCTCCTGTCTCTGCCTCCCAAGTGCTGGGATTAAAGGCATGCACCCCCAGGCCTAGCTGGTTTGGCTTCATTCTGACATTTGTTTCAATGTTATCTACATGATTAACAGGTAATCAGATTTTCCTCCAGCCCCAACCAAGAGTAATGTTCTATATAGTTGTCTCAGTCTGGACAATAAATTTGTTACCAAATTTAATACAATTACACATAGTATGAATTAGCCTCTACCAAGAGTGATAAAAATATTTCATTTCTAAAAACAGCTTTGAAGAGTGAAACTACCACTACCACACAGACCTCCTATGCAGGACACAGCCAAGTGGTGGGGACATTTCTCAAAACAGATAAGTGCCAGACTGATAACAGACTGGATTGGAGTTGTAAGTGCTCTTCATGTGTCTTCCACTAACCCGAAGCCTTTGGTTTATTCCTCGTAGCAAACCACTCGTCACTTTTGTCCGCTTCCATTGCCTAGGAAAATGGACAAGTGTTAGATGGACAAATGTTACTCCAAGTCTGCATTCTCCACGGTGCATTAAGGCTAAGAATGTTGTTCACTCACAGGAGAGCTGGTGAGCAGCAAACAGTTGCTTGGTGATTTGCCCAGCTGGCAAGAGAGCCTGGCTGCTGATGAAAGACCAGGGACTGTGCAACTACTGAGTCCTTGGCAGAACAGGAGCCCTCAGTGCTCATGAGCTTAATCTGAGACCAAACAAAACGAATGTAGCCCAGTGGTGGAGTACTTACCTTCAGTTCACATCCCAGTGCCATCACCAAAAATAGTATTTGAGACAGCCAGGCAGACACTTTATCCCCAGCACTCAGGAGGCAGAAGTAGGGAGATCTCTGAGTTTGAGGCCAGCCTGACCTATACAGCAAGTTCCAGGACAGTCAGAGATACACAGAAAAATCAAGTCTTAAAAAACCAAAACTAGCTGGTCAGTGGTGGCGCATGCCTTTAATCCCAGCACTTGGGAAGCAGAGGCAGGCGAATTTCTGAGTTCAAGGCCAGTCTGGTCTACAGAGTGAGTTCCAGGACAACCAGGGCTATACAAAGAAACCCTGTCTCCAAAAACCAGAACAAAACAAAACAAACAAACAAACAAAAAAAACCAAACAAAACCAAAACATTTGCCCCTACAAATCATTTAGTTATTTGGTAATGAAAAACTTGTATTCAGCTAATAAGAAGATATAGTGATACTTTTTTTTTTTAAGTGAGGTTTTTGGGGCTGGAGAGGTAGCTCAGCAGTTAAGCACATGTACTGCTCTTGCAGAGAGAGCCCAAGTTGGGGTACAATCATCCTGGCCCATGTCTATAACTCTAGAGGAATTAACACCCTCTCCTACACCACAAGGCAGCTACATGCATGCCATATAGTAAAACCACACAAAGAAATACAAATAAATCTTTGTTTCAAATTGAGTTTTTATCAAATTGAGTTTTTATCACGCACTAGGTTCTATACTGGGTCTAGTATGACATGAGTGACAGTCGGGTCTTTGGGGATCCTACTGAACAGCTGAAGACTCACATAGCAAGTAACTGTCCATAAGATAGCATGTTTGTTTTGAGGTATTTCGTGTAAAAGTTCCACAAAAGGCTGCACCTGGCTTTAGTCCCAGCACTTGGGAGGCAGAGTCAGGCATTCTGGGAATTCGAGGCCACCCTGCTCTACAGAGTGAGTTCCAGGACTACCAAGGCTACACAAACTAATACAAAAACAAAACAAAAAAACAAACAAATGAAAAAAATTATTCATTACCAGATTAAAAGGTAAGGAACAACTAAATATTTGGAGTAATAATATAAAAAATACTTATCTATACCAGTAGGAAATCACAAGATAATATTTACATTAGAAAACATAACAGAAAAATAAAATAAATAATTTGATTAAGCAATAGTGAAGGTGGAAGTCCTGCGCAGTAGGCTTCAGAAATGGTACAGACGTGGCTGTGTTTCAGTGACATGTCCTAGCCAGCCTGGTGGTGGACACATGCAGTACCAGCATTCAGTGAGAAGAATAGGAAATCTGCCAGTTCCAGAACAGCTTAGGTTACTTTATAAATCTTTGCCTAAATAAGTAATAATTTTGGGGGCTACCTGATTTACTATGCTGATGAAAATATAAAGAACTTAACCCTTAAAGCAATATTAAGAAACAACTCCCGCTGGGCGTGGTGGTACATGCCTTTAATCCCAGCGCTCTGGAGGCAGAGGCAGAGGCAGGTGGATTTCTGAGTTCAAGGCCAGCCTGGTCTACAAAGTGAGTTCCAGGACAGCCAGGGCTACACAGAGAAACCCTGTCTCCAAAAACCAAAAACCAAAAACCCAAAAAAAAAAACAACTCCCAAGAACTGAATGAGATCATAAAGAATGGAGAAAAGAACAATTAGCTCTGGTATGGAGGAGCCACGAGAACCTCTTCTTTTTGAAGGACCAGCTTAAGAAGAGAAAGAAAAAAAACACTTTGGGTGGAGACAAGAAGTTGTGTTTTTGTTATTATAAGCAAGGTATTGAGAACAGATGTGGGCTTCCCTAAGGGCTTTCCAGAGAGATAACAACAGGCCAGAGCATAGATAAGGGCCAGCAGATATATACAGCAAGCTAAGTCAGAGAAGAATGTATCTGGAAGTCAATAGAGCTAGTAGATTAGTTTAAAACTCACTAGATTTCAAACATTGTTTTAAAAGAGCAGAGATATCTCAGAAGGAGAACTTAGCTCTTGGTGAATAATGGGTAATAGAATTTAAAAGAAAATCAAAATAAATGAGAAAAAAAGAATAATAAAGTGTACCTGTTTCTACAGAGTGAGTTCCAGGACAGCCAGGGCTATACAGAGAAACCCTGTCTGGAAAAACCAAACCAAAAAAAATTATTTATATATGCATATATATATATATATATATATATATATATATATATATATATATATATATATATATATGCATATATAAATAAAGCTATCCTAGGCTTGGCAAGATGACTCAGCAGGTAAAAGCACTTGTGGCCAAACTGGCAACCTGGACTGAAATGGTAGGAGAGAACTGACTCCCACAAGTTGTCTCTGAGCTCTACTGACATGCCATGGCTTGCATGTGCAGTGAATAAATGAAATGTAATAATCTCTTTTTTGTTTTTTTTTTGTTTTTGTTTTTGTTTTTTTTGTTTTTTGAGACAGGGTTTCTGTGTAGCCCTGGCTGTCCTGGAACTCACTCTGTAGACCAGGCTGGCCTCAAACTCAGAAATCTGCCTGCCTCCGCCTCCTGAGTGCTGGGATTAAAGGCATGTGCCACCACGCCCGGCCCCAGCTTTATCTTTATTTAAACAGTTATTTTAATTACTTCATCCTCCTCTTCTTCCCTTCTCTCTTTCTGCATACTCAAGTCCTTTTTCTCTTTCTCTTCCCTCTTCCCCCATTCTCTCTCTATGTGATTTCCCTAGCCCAAGTCCTGGGTCTGTGAACTCACCTGAGAGCTTTCCAAATAAACCCAATAAACCTGCATTTAATGTATTCTTTTTTTTTTTTTTTTTTTTTTTTTTTTTTTTTTGAGACAGGGTTTCTCTGTATACCCCTGGCTGTCCTGGAACTCACTCTGTAGAACAGGCTGGCCTCGAACTCAGAAATCCGCCTGCCTCTGCCTCCCGAGTGCTGGGATTAAAGGCGTGCGCCACCACGCCCGGCTAATGTATTCTTTTTTAAAAATTTATTTATTTATTTAATATACACTGGTGTTTTATTTGCATGTATGTCTGAGGTACTGTTGCATCCCCTGGAACTGGAGTTACAGACAGCTGGGAGCTGCCATAGGTGCTGGAAAGTGCTCTTAACTACTGAGCCATTTCTGCAGCCCTGTATCTGTCTTAAATTGGCTCATTTCACCGAGAAGAAATAACCTATAAAATATGCTTTCATTTTAATCCCACAAAGAGGATATGGGGCTGCTTCAAAGCAGCTGACTATGACTTGCCTTGTGCTCTAGCAGAGGTATGGTTTTGCCAGCTGCAGATAGTTTTTGTGATTTTTGTGACATTTGGAATTCTGGGGACTTTTCAGAGGGTATATAAACGCTAGGCCCCTAAGAAATTGGGGGATTGTTGTTTGGTTGTTGTTGATTGTGATTTGTTAAGTAGTTGTGAACAAAAATGAAGCAAGAAGAAATTAGATATTCTGACAGTGAAGATCAAAAACTTGCCCCAAGGACCTTGATGTCCCTAATCACCAGGAAGAAGTCTAACATTGAACCCTTTCTGATCCCTACCTAATTTTACTCAGGGATCTCTCTCCTTTCTATCCTTTTTTCTCTCATCATGATTTAGGGGATTGAAAGGGTGGAAAAGGGGGCTGGTGAGATGGCTCAGCAGGTAAGAGCACCCAACTGCTCTTCCGAAGGTGATAAGTTCAAATCCCAGCAACCACATGGTGGCTCACAACCATCCGTAATGAGATCTGGCTCCCTCTTCTGGAGTGTCTGAGGACAGCTACAGGGTACTTACATATAATAAAAATAAAATAAATCTTTAAAAAAAAAAAGGGTGGAAAAAAAGGGTGGAAGTAAGAAGAACCCACAAAGAAGAACAAGCCAACTACACATGAGTGATTACTTAATTTTTTTAAGCCTCGGTTTTGTTACAAGTTGTGACTTAGAGAATCTAGAGTTAGAGAATACTTAGTACTTAAGAACACTTCAAAGCACGCAGGGCTCCATACCCAGGTGGCACTAGGAGAGGGCTGGCCTCTCAGGAGTGCAGACAGGCCTGTGAGTGCAGGTATGACTGCTGCTCAGAGGAACCCACCGGGAACCCTCAGGACACAGGAACTGAGGAATGGCCTGGGACAGGAGCCTTCCGGTTTCCGTCTGTGCCTGGAGCTGATCCTCTGCCACAAAGCTACATACACAAATACTACCAGGAGAGACCTGGTATCCCAGGAGTGCCTACACACCTTCGAGCACAGGTAAGACCACCACTTCTCTTCAAATTCCTGGGCCAAGAGAGACCCTCCCAGAGCCATCAGGACACAGGGCCAAGGATCCTTCTGGTTTCTGTCTGCAATCCAGAGCTGACCCTGTACTACAGTTCTCCATAACTAAATTCCTCCCGGAGAAAACTGGTCTTGAAAGATCCTGAGAAAATGTAACAGGTCTCAAAGACCCTGAAACTAGGAAAGAGATTTCATTATTAGTAGAAAGCCTTTACATAGCTAAATATAATAGCCTGAACATTTCTTGAATCTGTGTGCTTGCCCCTACTGTTCTTTGAATGCATGTATTTGCCAACTGATATAGCTCACTGCCAAGTGTTTGAGTTTGGTTGATGGATTGAGATACAGCTCACTGTCAAGTGTTTGTGGTAGATTTCACTTTGCACCTGTGTACCCGAGCATGAAAATCTTCCGTGTACCCATTTCTTCTGTAGAAAGAATGGATATTGTCAGATCAGAAAAATCCCCTACTCCCTCCTCCTCCTTCTCTCCCCCTTGAGGAACCATAAAAACCGGGTCCTCTTTTCCCTCAGGGTCGACTCCTCTATCCACTTCNCAAGTGTTTGTGGTAGATTTCACTTTGCACCTGTGTACCCGAGCATGAAAATCTTCCGTGTACCCATTTCTTCTGTAGAAAGAATGGATATTGTCAGATCAGAAAAATCCCCTACTCCCTCCTCCTCCTTCTCTCCCCCTTGAGGAACCATAAAAACCGGGTCCTCTTTTCCCTCAGGGTCGACTCCTCTATCCACTTCCGGGATATGAGTCATCCCCAGAGCTCTGGCTTTCCCCGAATAAAGCCTCGTGTAATTTGCATCAAGCCTGGTCTTCTGTGAGTTCTTGGGGGGTTCGCCAATATCCCGTGACTAGAGTGGAGGTCTCCCTACGGGGATCCTTTCAGTCTCCCAGGAGTACTGACACACAGGCTTGTAGGAAAGAAAGAGACAGCAAGACCAGCTAACACCACAGATAAAGATATGGCGAGAGGCAAGGGCAAGAACATAAGCAACAGAAACCAAGGCTACTTGGCATCATCAGAACCCAGTTCTCCCACCACAGCAAGCCCTGGCTACTCCAACACACCAGAAAAGCAAGACTCTGATTTAAAATCACATCTCATGATAATGATAAAGGACTATAAGAAGGACATAAATAACTCCCTTAAAGAAATATAAGGGAACACAGGTAAACAAGTAGAAGACCTTAAAGAGAAACACAAACATCCCTTAAAGAATTACAGGAAAACACAACCAAACAGGTGAAGGAACTAAACAAACCATCCAGGATCTAAAAATGGAAATAGAAACAATAAAGAAATCACAAAGGGAGACAACCCTGGAGAAAGGAAAGAGATCAGGAGTCATAGATGCAAGCATCACCAACAGAATACAAGAGATAGAAGAGAGAATCTCAGGTACAGAAGATACCATAGAAAACATTGACACAACAGTCAAAGAAAACGCAAAATGCAAAAAGCTCATAACCCAAAACATCCAGGAAATCCAGGACACAATTAAAAGACCAAACCTTGCGGGGTGTGGTGGCTCACGCCTTTAATCCCAGCACTTGGGAGGCAGAGACAGGCGGATTTCTGAGTTCAAGGCCAGCCTGGGCTACAAAGTGAGTTCCAGGACAGCCAGGGCTACACAGAGAAACCCTGTCTCGAAAAACCAAAAAAAAAAAAAAAAAGATCCTACCCTCAAACAAGGAAGGTGTGGATGGCACCCAAGGTTACTCTCTGACCCACACATATGCACTGCGGCATTTGCAGCCCATACTTACCCTCCCACACACACCCCAGACATATGCACACAAACATAAAATTATACATCTATATATGTATAGTCTTGTTCTTCTTAAAGTGTATGGTACATAAGGATATTGTTTAATTCTTACTTCCTTTAAATTGCCTTAAATATAAACATACTTGAGTATTTTGGAGTAAATGTTCTGAAGCCTGAGATGTGCCTGAGAATCCCTGACCAAAGGAGAGAGGGGAAGCAGGAACAGCGTGATGTGGGGTGGGAGGGACACTAAAAGCAATGCTCAGCACTGGAAGCACAGTTGGACTCTCTTGTTTGCAGTATATTTGAAATTTTAATTCATGAAATATCGAAAAATCAAAATTACTATGCAAAAATGGCAACTAGACTTGAATAGTTAATTTATAAAAGAAGCAAATAAGTTTATACGAAGGTGCTCATCACTATTAGTCATTGGAGATTAAAACCAAAACAAGAAACTATTCTCCATTTTTAAAACAGTTACCAGAATCAAGAAAGCAAAAACAAAGATGCCAGTGAGAATGTAAGCAAGCACAGCGTTAGACAGACCCAGCTCCCCAGTGAGAGCTTCCAGTACTCCTGAGGAGGCTTGGATAGAACCAACCTGTAACTGCACACCTCCCAAACTTTATTTTAGGGAATCCTGGGCTTGTCTACTATGCCTCCCCAGCCCCGCTGCTCATTTTAACTAAGGATTCACCAGGAGCTCGAACTTTTCCGAGTTCTGAGGTGCAACAGTAAACCAGGACAGTTTTCCTTCTTTAGATTTGTTCTTATGTTTGATCTTACCAACCCAGCATTTACTCTACATGAAATAAAAACAGCTGTCCAGAGTAATGTGACTAGACTCTAGTTTCTTTTTACCTAAGAGATGTACTTTTGCGGCTGCCCTTCAGTTCATTACACTTATTTACTTATTGAGTGTAGTATGTTTAGGTGCACACATGCCACTGTATAGGTGCAGACAAAAGGACAGTTTCCAGGAGTCCATTCTCTCCTTCAATTATGTGGGTCCCAGGGACTGAACTCAGGCTTGTCAGGCTTGCCAGCAGGGACTTTTACACACTGAGCCATCTTGCCAGCCCACAGCTATACTCTGACATAACCAAACTGCTATGTTTGCCTTTTGAGCCATTATTAAGTAAAATAAAGGCTTTGAACTAGGAGTTAATGTAGTAACAAGATAGCTACTTAGTGACTAAGGGAGCTGTATATTCAGTTGTGTACACAGTGTGATACTCTGCCCAGAGATGATCCTGCTATAAGTGGTCAGAGCAAGAGAACAAGAGATTTCACATGCCACTCAGAGCAGAACACAGCCTAAACGCATGAGTTGTTTCTGAAGTTTACATTTAATACTTTCAGAAATGCACTTAACAAACTATGGAAAGAGAAACAGGCTAAGGAAGACTCACTTTGTGATATTTATTCTTGTCAGCTGCCTGTACTTTCCTGTACAGTAAAGCAATTCTCCTGGGTATGGGTCTTAGAGACATGAAACATGTGGCTGCAAGAAGATTTAAACATGAATGCTACCAGCACTCTTCCTTATGTAGATAAAAATCCACAAACAATCTAAATGTTCACTACCATGGGAATGGAGAAACAAATTGCTATCTAATAAAAGCAACACAAAACATGATATAGATACATGCAATTACATGGTGGAATCTCAAATTAATCATAGTAAAATACCTATTAAATGGATTCAGTTGTTTGAAATCCAAGAATAAACAAAATAGATCTACTACACCAACAGTGATTGCCTGGAAGAAGTGTCAGGAGCTATGAAGAAGGATCTCAACACCACAGGAGGGGAGGGGCTGCCTGCGCATGAAAGAACAAAGAAAGAAAGAGCAGCATATTTGCTAACCAAGCTCGTGTCTCTAGCTGCATATGTAGCAGAAGATGGCCTAGTTAGCCATTATTGGGAAGAGAGGCCCTTTGGTCTAGCAAACTTTATATGCCCCAGTATAGGGGAATGCCAGGGCCAAGAAGTGGGAGTGGGTGAATAGGGGAGCAGGGAGGGGGGAGGGTACAGGGGACTTATGGGAGAGCACTTGAAACGTAAATGAAAAAAAAAAAATCTAATAAAAGCCGGGCGTGGTGGTGCATGCCTTTAGTCCCAGCACTCGGGAGGCAAAGGCAGGCAGATTTCTGAGTTCAAGGCCAGCCTGGTCTACAGAGTGAGTTCCAGGACAGCCAGGGCTATACAGAGAAACCCTGTCTCGAAAAACCAAAATAAATAAATAAATAAATAAATAAATAAATAAATAAAGTCATGAAAAAAAAGCTCGATCAACAGTCTATTTTCCTGCAAGATTAAAGCTTTAAAAGGTATCTTTTACATATTTCCCTTAATTCGCAACAATATGAGTGTCTACAGTTATGTCTATAGTTAATTATCTTCCATAAAGCACACCAAAATCCCAATACTTTTATTTTCTCACCATTTTAGATAGAGCTCATGAATATTTAAACGTTCAGAGAATTTTAACAAATTGCTGAAATGCCAGTTATACAGATCAAAAAAAGTATAGAACTGGGATAAATTGATTCCTTTAATCACTCATTTGGGTATTTGGAAGTGTGGGAGGCCCCAAGATCAGGCCTACCTTCTATCTACATGGAAGGCTGAAGCAGGAAGGTCCTTTGAGCCTAGGAACTCGAGGTCAACTGGGCCACCCAAGTCCCTGTCTGCAAAGTTCAAAGTATTCAGAGAATGTCTACTCCGTGCTGGGTCTACATTAGAAACTAGAGTCCAACAACGGGCTACTGTTTTCCTGATAAAAACTCAAGTGTGATGAGAACAGAAGCTGCTGCATTTGGCAAGATGAGATCACCACCAACATAAACACTATTTGCTGCCAAGATCTAGTGCAGAGAGATGAAGTATGCATTTCAGACAAGAAATAGAAACTATGGGCAAAGAGATCTTTAAAGTAGAAGTCTAATTAAAGAAACCTGATGATATAGTCCTAACACTTGGGAGGATGAGGCAGGAGGATCACTAATTTGTAGTCAGTTTGGAGACATAGAATCATATCTCATTCTCAAAAGATCAACTATCTGGAGATGGAAAATGGCCTGGAAGCGGGTTGTTTTTGGAGTTTTGTGTGCCTCAGTGAACGTATGCCCACCAAGTGCATGCAGGAGAGCTTGGGGTCACTCACATAGGTGCTGGGAACTAAACCTGTGTCCTCTGTAAGAGCAGTAAGCTCCCTTAATCACTAAGCCATGCCTGTGGCCACTATTTTCTGTTAAGAGACAAGGCCTCACTATGTGACCCTGGTTAGCATAGAACTTGCTATGTAGATCAGCTGGCCTTGAATTCAGAGATTCCCCTCCCTCTGTCTCCCAAGAAAAGTTTTAAAAGATGAGAGCTCCAGGATCTCTTGGTTTGATAATGAGAACAAGTAGGAAGGAAGAGAAGAATGTCGAAAGGGAGCCAGATAACCAAGCAGCCAAGGAGACAAAAGGGGACGCAACTGAGGCCCTCTCATCCACTAATCCAGAGCGGCTAGTTAGCCTGAGGCAGTGGGAAGCCGGAGATGCTAAGTTCTACATGGGATAGGTGACATTGAAGATATTCTCTCTGAATAAAAGTCATCATGGCCTTCCCCCTTTTTCCTGAGAGATATATCTTCAATAAAGTATTCGCTTTGATCGGCAAAAAAAAAAGTCATCACAACAGGGAAAGGACATGCTTGAGAGCACCTGGACTCTACATGTCCTTTATACCATCCTGTTTTGCCCTATAATACAGTGATGTAGAAACAAGACTCACATCATCCAATAATTTGCTTCCTTTTGGATCCATCTTTGAGAGCTCTCGAAAAGCTTCATCCCCAACAAAGCAAATTTCATGTCCATCCTACATCATAAAAGAGAAAAGCAATGTGAAAAAAAAATCTTTGAAGAAATCCCTGGGATGGGATAGCCTGTCTCCTTGCTAAGCGATACTTACAGGGTCAGCCAGGATGACCACTTGCACTGTCGCTTTCCCTGGGGTGTCCAGACTCACCAACGGAGTCAGGATCGAGTGGCTCTCCCTTTTCATCAAGTCTTCTAAGTCTGGCAACTTGAAAAATACAAAACGGCAAGTGAGCAAGGCTCACAGAGTACTTTTCTGGCACCGTCCTCATTTGACTAAGGCACCACTGGGTGGAATCTATTATCTCAGTGGTTCTTAAAAGAATGGGTAAGCATGAAACAAAGCCACAAGCAGAATGAACTCACAGGAAGTCCAAAGTTCTTAGCTGGGTTGAAACCAGATAGTGACAGAACTTAACCAATCAGGGGTTGAAGAGATGGCTCAGCAACTAAGAACAAGTACTACTCTCAAAGGGGATGCAAGTTCAGTACCCAGCAACCATGCCAGGGAGTTTATAAATGCTGCTAACTCCAGCTCCAGGGGAAGTCCAGTATGGACATCTGCATTCATGTTTATGCATACAACACACACACACACACACACACACACACACACACACACTAAGATGGTTCCTTGCACCTACTCCAGGGGCTCACAACTCCCTGTAAGTTCAATTCTGGGGGATCTGACTGTCCCCACAGGCACCTGCACATAGACATACACATACACATACACATAAACAAAATAATAAATTTAAAAAATAAACAATTAGGTAATCAAATAGTACCTCTTTCTGAGGACAAGAAAAGGCAATTCTTCCAAAGGCCGCTGCATGATCAACTGCACCCTGGATACTCTGTAGCTCCAGCTTACACTGAAGAGAAATAAGAGAGTGGGCTGATGATTTCTGATGGGCTATACATGTGTGTAGTGCAAAAACTCTAGTGTTTGGAAAGGTGCTTGTCACACAAGTGTGAAGGCCTTAGTACAGACCCCCAGCACCCACATAAAGCTGGATGTGGTACCATTACTATGATGTGGCAGGAGGCAGTCAGACTTACAGGCCAGCTAACCACGAACGAAACCAAAGAAGGATCTGAGTAGTAAGGTTATTAGTGGGTGTATTTCCTTTTATTCATTTAGAAACTCACTGAATCACTGTGAAGAAAACTATGGAACCACTTTCATGTTAACCTGATTTATGAACCAAACACAAAGAAACAGACAAGCTGTTCCTCTGCAAGTCACTCACCTGGTTATCAGCATAGCCCAGCACAGCCCGCTGCTTTTCCTCATCTTGCTCATAAATTTTCATTCCCAGGAGATTAGACCAGTAGTTCAAGGACTTCTGGAGATCAGACACTGCTAGAGTCACCTTTAATACAGGATCTGAGGGTGAGAAGGCCAATGTGTGAAGTCGCTTCAGTGGCATGGGATAAAAGGCCGAACAAGCTCTAGCGCATGTTAAGAATTTAGCTTATGGGGGCTGGTGGGATGGCTCAGCGGGTAGGAGCACCCGACTACTCTTCCAAAGGTGATAAGTTCGGGTCCCAGCATCCACATGGTGGCTCACAACCATCCGTGGCGAGATCTGGCGCCCTCTTCTGGAGTGTCTGAAGACAGCTGTAGTGTACTTACATATAAATATAAATAAAATAAATCTTTTAAAAAAAAAAAAAAAAAAGAATTTAGCTTAGAAGGCTGGAGGAGGAGTGTGTGCCTATCGTACAAGGCTCCCGTTGGATCTCCAACAGCTCTCTTCTTATCCAAAGAATTTATATAAGGAAAGCATTTTAAACCAACATGAAATGAAACATGAGCCAAATAAATGACTGCAAGATAATCACTTAGTGGGAAAAGCTACGTTTGAATTAAATAGCAAAATGTATTTCTGAGGGGTTAAATTATGAAATTTAAAGAATAAACTAGCCGGGCAGTGGTGATGCATGCCTGTAATCCCAGCACTTGGGAGGCAGAGGCACGCAAACTTCTGAGTTCGAGGCCAGCCTGGTCTACTGAGTGAGTTCCAGGACAGCCAGGGTTACATAGAGAAACCCTGTCTTGAAAAAAATGGAAAAAAAAAAAAAAAAGGAATAAACTAATAAAATAAGTATAAGTAATTTATTTTATATTGTCTTGACAAACTATCAGTGCCAGCTGTTTTACTGCAGGAAAGGAAATTAAAATGATAGAGTGTAAGTTAGAAAGTTTGTGGGCACTGATTTGACAGAATGTACCAAAAGTTTTAAAAATGTACTGAAAAAGCAAGTCCATTCTCAGCAGTTGAGAAAGCAACTGTGGCTGTGTGAAGGGCTCTTTTTCACTGAGGCCTTTCCCAGTGTGGCCCAGAACAATGAGGCACCAGAACAACAAACACCCAGCAACAGACGCTGCTTATCTTCTGCAGAGGAACGCTGCCAGGGAATTCCTGCAATGGCTTATGCAGGGTACATTTATATATGTGTATGTATTGTTTTCTAGAAAAGATCTCAGACACAGACTCTGGAATGCTCATAGTAGTTACCTCTAGACACATGGGCACTACTTTCCTCCCCTCCCACTCCTCTGCTCCTCTTCCTTTTACATATGCAATATGTAAAAAAAAATTTTTTTCTCTAGGGTAAAAAAAAAAAAAAAAACCTAGACAGACATACACAAATAAATGTAATTACAAAAAGAAGAGAAGAGAAGAGAAGAGAAGAGAAGAGAAGAGAAGAGAAGAGAAGAGAAGAGAAGAGGAAAAAGCCAGGTTTATGCTTGGGAAGTAGAGGCAGGCAAATCTCTGAGTTCAAGGCTAGCATGGTCTACAGAGGTACAGAGGGAGCTCCAGGATAGACAGGGCTACACAGAGAAACCTTGTCTTGAAAAACAAAAACATAAACAAAACAAAACAAAACAAAACACAACTAAAAGCAGCTAAAATATAATGGAAATATATCATATTGTAAGTGACTTTCTGACACCCGCAACATCCACCACTGCCAGTGCCAGAGGCTGAGCCCAGGCCCTTGCACATTAGACAAGTGTTCTATCACTAAGCGGTAGCCCTGGCCACGTGAAGCACTTTCCCTTTTCTTTTTTCCCTTCTCTTCCTTTTTTATTTCCTGCAATATAGAATCTTTACCTAGGACCTCACACACTAGGCAAGCATTCCGTCAGTTAACCTTTTTTTGCCCACTTTTGAGACTGGCTCTTAAGAGGTTGCCCAGATGGGCCTTGCTCTTCAGTCCAAGTAAGCCTTCTTGCTTTAGCCTATAAACCCTCCTACTAGCTGGAATTATAGGTCTGTGCCACTGGGTGTGGCCAAGGTAACTTTGTAAAGAGCTGTTGTACAACTACATCTGACTCATCTATGACAAACTCAGGGTTTTCCCCTCGGTTCCCATCACCTCCGTCCCCTCGGCAGGATAGTAATGCCAAGACTAACCACGGTGCTTCCCACGGGACATCCTCCTGGGAAATTCAAGTTTACCGTCCTCCACTGATTGCAAAATCATCAAATCCGAGTTCATTGAGAACCTGAGCTCAGTGACAGAAGAGACATTAATTTTATTCCCTAGAATTGAGCAAATAGCACAGACACTGTCCCCAGAGCCAGAAGGCCTGCAGGATAGTCACAGGTGCAGTCCAAATCAGACCAGCAGGAAATTAAAGCCTCAGAGATCTTAGCATGGCAAAGGAAAAAAAGCACCTTAGGAATGTGGAATCTGCCATTATTTTAAGTCCAGGCTGAGTGCCTCTTACTTGAAATGCTTGGGACCAGAAGTAGCTCAGTTTGTAAAAGTTGCATAGACTTTACTGGCTGAGGATCCCTAATCTGAAAATCCTAACACTAGAATCTCAAGCTTACAGAGCACGGTTACAAGCCTGAAAGTGCAGCAGCACTCTGGAGGTCGAGGCAGTACAGTCCTTGAGTTCTTGGTTAGCCTACACTACTCGTTAACAGAGGTTAGTTTTTTTGTTTGTTTGTTTTTGAGATGGGGTTTCTCTGTGTAGCCCTGGCTATCACAGAACTGAGAGATCTGCCGGCCTCTACCTCCCAAGTGCTGGGAGTAAAGGCCCAAGCCATGACACCCAGCCCTAAGACATAGTCTTTAACAAAACAAATTAAAAAAAATTTTTTTTTTCGAGACAGGGTTTCTCTTTATAGCCCTGGCTGTCTTGGAATTCACTTTGTAGACCAGGCTGGCCTCGAACTCAGAAATCCACCTGCTTCTGCCTCCCGAGTGCTGGGATTAAAGGTGTGCGCCACCACGCCCGGCTCAAATCAAAAATTTGATCTGCTATTTTGGAATTCTGGAATAGGATACTCAGCCTGTATTAAACAGACAGAGTGTATTAAATCTGACCAGTGAGTGACTGGCAGACTCCAGAGGTTTGTTCTTCTCTTTACAAAGTCTGTTTGCAGGCTCACGGAGCCCCACCTGCTCCCAGCAACTAACAACAGGAGAGGACAACAGAAAGGGAAAACCTGGGGTCTTCATATGGCTGAGCCGATGAACCAACTAACCCTCAGTCTTCCTACCTGCTCTGTGAATTTAAAACATGCTTTTAGTGTTCAAATTGGCTTAAGTTGGGTTTGCTGTTATTTGCTGCTGAAAAAAAAAATCTTAAAAAGATGTATTATGCTGGGCAGTGGTAGCGCACGCCTTTGATCCTGGCACTTGGGAGGCAGAGGCAGGTGGATTTCTGAGTTTGAGGCCAGCCTGGTCTACAGAGTGAGTTCCAGATCAGCCAGGGCTGCTATACTGAGAAACCCTGTCTTGAAACCTTCATTCCCTCCCCCCCCCCAAAAAAAAAGAAAAAAGAAAAAAAAGAAAAGAAGAAGAAGAAAAAAAAAAAAGATGTATTATCTGTAGAACAGAACCAGTGTAGATTCTCTGTAGCTAGGTACTAATATACAACATATACCTAGTGTACATAAAAGGGAATAATTTCCTAGAATACAGGCAAGAACACTGGCTTGGGAAAGATCCATCCTATCAATATAGAAAACTATAATACAGAAAGAATTCCATCCCAGAACCCTCTCCATCCCATCTTCATCAAATGTGCCTTTAAACAGGCTTTGCCTGGTCTATGTAATTACCTGACTGAGATGGACTTCTATCCTGTAAGTAGAACTTATATCCTCCTGGGGCTTCAGTTTCAAAAACCCCTTCTGCGACTTTACTCAGCGGCCACTCCAGCTTCTTGGCATTGCTGACAGCCTGGCTGGAAGCAAGGGTGATTCCCTGTGACAAATAACATCCACACATAACATTACAACAAAGCTTTGCAGGACAAGGTAAGGAACCAAAACCCCAGAGCCTAAGATTTAATTGGCATTTTCTTATAGTGATTCAAAAAAGGGTTTTAGGTGTTCTCTCCAAATTCTCCAGATGCAGACATTTATAAATCAGAGCAAAGAAATTAAAATATTGGGCTGGAGAGATGGCTCAGTGGTGTAGAGCACTGACTGCTCTTCCAGAGGTCCTGAGTTCAATTCCCAGCAACCACATGGTGGCTCACAACCATCTGTAATGGGATCTGATGCCCTCTTCTGGTGTGTCAAAAGACAGCGACAGTGTACTCATATACATAAAATAAATAAATAAATCTTTTAAAATATCTGTGATATTTAATTCATTTAATACCAAAGAAAATCTCTTCGGTTTTCAAGAAAAATGCAGAAAAATCTTGATTTTACATGGACTGGTCAGCTATTCACGTGAGACAACTTGAATTTAGTTATTCATTTATGAGGTTGACCTTGAACCTGAAACTTTGCTTATTCTAGGTAAATGTTCTACCACTAAGCTATATCCACAGTCCAGTTTTGCATTTTAAACACCAACACTTTAAGGCACTCTTTAATCAAAGTTGCAAATAGTATAAAACTCTGTCCTCTGGGAAAGCCATCCTTGTACAGCCTGGACTACTGTAACTGTCTCTGTTCTGTCAACCTATCATCTGCTTTGTTGCCAGAGTAAATGTTTTAAAAGGGCAGCCTACAGCTTGTTCTCACGCAGCCCACAGGCTTTGTTTTCCCTTGATGGTTCTTTTTTTTTTTTTTTTTTAAAGATTTATTTATTTATTTATTATATGTAAGTACACTGTAGCTGTCTTCAGATACTCTAGAAGTCAGTGATCTTAACCGCTGAGCCATCTCACCAGCCCCACTTGATGGTTCTTAAAAGGCCCAATGCTATGCACACTTTTTCCCTTTGAGACAGGGTCTTAAATAAATAGCACTGGTTGGGCTCAAGAACTCATAACCCCCCTGCCTCAGCCTTCTAAATGCTGGGCTTTTGGTCATGTGCCACCATACCAGTTATCATGTCACTTCTTACCCCTCTCCTACCACCTTTCCCTCACCTCTCTAGTCAGCAATTCTTTCCGACTCTCAAGCCAGGGTCTGGGCCTGCACACAGGCTCTTCCCTCCACCTAGACACCCCCCCTCCATCCACATGCTGCCTGCCCCAGGTCCCTGCCCTCCTTTGAACCTCCTCCAATGTCACCGCTTCACTAACCACTGTTTTCAACTTCAAATTTTTTTTTTTTTATAAATTTATTTTATTTATTATATGTAAGTACACTGTAGCTGTCTTCAGACACTCCAGAAGAGGGTGCCAGATCTCCTTACGGATGATTGTGAGCCACCATGTGGATGCCGGGATTTGAACTTATCAACTTCGGAAGAGCAGTCGGGTGCTCTTACCCGCTGAGCCATCTCACCAGCCCCTCAACTTCAAATTTTAAAAAGTCGTTTAGGACTGGAGAAATGGCTCAGTAGTTAAAAGTACTAGATGTTCTTGCAGAGGACCCACACAGACAGCTCACAACCATTGCTAACTACAGTTCAAGGGGATCTGTCACCCTCTCCTGACCTCTTCAGATACTGCACACATGGTGCACATACATATATACAGGCAGAACCTTCATACACATACAATCTTTCTTTTTTTTTTTTTTTTTTTGGTTTTTCGAGACAGGGTTTCTCTGTATAGCCCTGGCTGTCCTGGAACTCACTTTGTAGACCAAGCTGGCCTCGAACTCAGAAATCCGCCTGCCTCTGCCTCCCAAGTGCTGGGATTAAAGGCATGCGCCACCACGCCCGGCCAATCTTTCATTTTTTAAAGCCAACTTTGTTTCTAACCTGGACTATTATAACTGTCTCAGCCTCATCTAGATTCACTGGGTGTACTGGCTAGTTTTGTGTGCCAACTTGATACAGCTGGAGTTATCACAGAGAAAGGAGCTTCAGTTGGGGAAATGACTCCTCCACGAGATCCAGCTGTAAGGCATTTTCTCAATTAGTGATCAAGGAGGAAAGGCCCCTTGTGGGTGGTGCCATCCCTGGGCTGGTAGTCTTGGGTTCTATAAGAGAGCAGGCTGAGTAAGCCAGGGGAAGCAAGCCAGTAAGGAACATCCCTCCATGGTTTCTGCATCAGCTCCTGCTTCCTGACCTGCTTGAGTTCCAGTCCTGACTTCCTTGGTAAGGAACAGCAGTATGGAAGTGTAAGCAGAATAAACCCTTTCCTCCCCAACTTGCTTCTTGGTCATGTTTGTGCAGGAATAGAAACCCTGACTAAGACACTGGGATAGTGATATTTACCATGAAGTCATTGCCAAGCTTGTAGTCTCCGATGCCATAATTGTATGTCAATTCTGCAACAAAATGATCATCCTCAGGCCCGAATCCCACCATTGTTTTACTCCACTTCCCATCATAAGGCCTAAAAAAACGAGAGCAAGTGAGTGCAGGAGACTCTGCTTCCTTCTTTAGAACACATGGTGGCCAGTCCCTTTCAGTCCCATAAACTCTAAATAAGGATGAGATGACCGAAGGTGCTAACAGCAGTTGTGGACAGAGCTCAAGCACCCTCACCACACACTGCACACATCAACCATTTGGAACTTACTTAAGGAAAGACTTACTTTTAAAAACAATGTAGAAGCCGGGTGGTAGTGTGAATCCCAGCACTCGGGAGGCAGAGGCAGGCGGATTTCTGAGTTCGAGGCCAGCCTGGTCTACAGAGTGAGTTCCAGGACAGCCTGGGCTACACAGAGAAACCCTGTCTCGAAAAAACAAAAAAAAAACCAAAAAACAACAACAAAAAAAAAACAGTGTAGAAGAAGGAATCCTAAAGACAGTTCTATAGTCTAATCTCAAAATAGTTTCTTTGCCTATCAGTCAGTAAACATGCGAATCCCAGGGGCCTTGAAAGCTTCTAACTTGCCATAGATACTAAACTTAGTATCACTATTATTCAGTATACTGTTGCTTAGTTTCATTATTACCATTATTGCCATTGCTTTTCCTACTGCGGGTATTTATTTTTGCTTGTACTAAAATATGAAAAAATATTCGGTCTTTGTTAGGATTCCTGGCATAGAGCTCTTTAAACCTTGGAACTTCTTGATAAGTGGGCCTTGTATGCCTGAACCTCTTTTAGAATACCTGGGTTGATAATAACAAGCTGACTGAAGTTGAAGATAGATAGCTTGAGGATTTGCTTGGTTGCCAAAAAGACCAAAAGATCAGAATGTTGAGCCACACTTACCTTTGAGACGGGGAGAAGGAGGGGAGAATAAACTCTATAAATCTGCGTAAAAACTATTCAACAAGATGTGATGAGTTTGTGGGTTGTTAAGAAGCCATTGCAAAGGCGCTCCCTCCTTTCTTCCACACCGCTCTGCACAGTGCTAGCTCTTCTATCTGGTGGCTCTTCTTGATTCGAATTCTTTTCTTTTCTTTTCCTTTCTTTTCTTTCTTTCTTTCTTTCTTTTTTTTTTTTTTTTTGGTTTTTCGAGACAGGGTTTCTCTGTGTAGCCCTGGCTGTCCTGGAACTCACTCAGTAGTCCAGGCTGGCCTCGAACTCAGAAATCTGCCTGCCACTGCCTCCTGAGTGCTGGGATTCCACCATGCCTGGCTGGAATTCTTTATAAGCCAGTAAATGTAAGTAGTGTTTCCCTAAGGTCAGGAGGAGGGGCTACTAGGATTTGTAGCTGGTCTCACACACCTCCAGACAGACAAGGAACTGAGCTAAGAAGATATCTGGCTAGAATCTGGAGTCCTGGAGAGCTGCTTGCTGTGTCTGAGGTGCTGCATGGCAGTGTGGAGAAACAAAGCTATTCAAGTAGCTTCTCTTATTTCGTGCCCCTTTCTGTTATTTTTATTCATTCCTTAAAGTAGTTTACCCCATGCCTTACACTCAACTTTGAGAGAGTGTGTTCTGCACGGAGCTACTCGGAATCTAAGCTTATAAGACAAGGCGTCATACCCATTACATGCAGCTTTGCAGCCTTCTTCAAATTCCTCATGGCGGAGAACCTAGTAAAGAGAAGAGAATAAATTATAAGTTCTACTCATTGGAGTACTGGGGATTCCAAGGACTTGTGTTAGACGAGAGCTCTACTGCTGAGCAACGCTCCTAGCCCTTGACTTTAAAGGACTGAGTCTCACTGTGTAGCCCAGTTGGTCTCAAACTATGATCCTCCTGGCTCAGCCATCCACATGCTGGCACTTCAGGTGTACTAGTATTGTACATAGCCCATTTATACAAACTAACAGGACATAAACATTATCATTTGTCAGCTTTACTAAGAGACACAAGCAGACCTTCCAAGCTAGGTGTAGCAGAGGTAAGAACATGTTAAGATGGGCCTGGTAGCACACACCAGTACTAGCACTTAGGAGACAGAGGCAGATTTCTGTGAGTTCAAGGTCAGCTTGGTCTACATAGTGAATTCCAGGACAGTCGAGGATACATAGTAAGACCCTGTCCTGTCCCCACTTTCCCCAAAAAGAGTTGCACTCTCAAACAGGTTTGAAATCTCTTTAGTGTAGGTAGCCACCTGTGGTAGAGAAGTGTGTTTAGCACTAGGGCCTGCAGCGTGAATGCTGAGCATGCTGTTTTAGGCTCAGTTTCAGACTGAGTGTGACAACTCTGTGGGTGAAAATGGATAGATAACCTGTTTGTACACTGGAGACAGAACCTAGAATACAGAAAGCTCTCACTGTCTTGGTCTCTGCTCCCCACCTCCTTTTCTCCTGACACAGTGTCTTATTATGTAGCAGTCTGGCTTGCTTCTTAGTGTAGGCTGGCCTTGAGCAACTGCTGGGATTGCAGGAATGTGGCCACCACGCTCAGCTGTTTGCAGTTTTGATCCCTACTGCTCTCAAAGATTACAGAAATCATCTCTCTTAGCTGGGCATGCTGGCCCTCTGGAGGCACTGACACAGAGGCACACCGAGTGCAAGGCCAACTTGAGCTACTTACTGGCCCTGCCCCCACATAAAAAAACAAAAAAACAAAAAAACAAACCAAACCCCACAAAACTTCCTGATTTCTTTCCTTAATACTATCATAAAGATATATTCCTACAGCATAGCTCTGATGGTATCTCAGGCTCCCCTTTACTTTAGCATAAAATCCAAATTGCTTTGCATGCATAGCATTTAAGACAATACCAGAGACGATCCCAACCTGTACCTTCTCACACCACAATCTCTTCACCTAGCCAAATGCACATAAAATCAGTGTCATTTTCCAAATATCTCCACACCACTTATCCAGGCCTTCTTGAATGACTTTCCCCTCTAATCCTGGTACGTGGAAATGTTTCTTTTCAGGGTCAATTTATGCAAGGTCCTCATGAATTATTTCCTGAGAGCCTAGGTTGGTAAATCTCTCCTTTTGCCTGTGTGTGTGTGTGTGTGTGTGTGTGTGTGTGTGTGTGTGTATGTGTGTGTGTGTGTAGACAGGTTTCTCTGTATAGCCCTGGCTGTCCTGGAACTCACTCTGTAGACCAGGCTGGCCTCAAACTCAGAAATCCACCTGCCTCTGCCTCCCGAGTGCTGAGATTAAAGGCATGCGCCACCACGCCCGGCTTTCTTTTGCATTTTTAACATAAAAGTAGCTATTACTTTACAGAACACAAACTACCTGAGTCAGCTACCACCTATAAGGTAACATGGTTAATCTTAACAACAACTTTTTGATCAATGAAGAAATAGAATAATGACATATAGTATCACTAAACTCTGACTGGTAGGTATAAATCTAATTTCATACATCATGTGCTCTAAATGGGAACAAATATCAGAGTCATTTAGTCTATACCTAACCTTAACATGGTACCTTCAAACAGTAGGTGTGTAGGTGTGTGTGTGTGTGTGTGTGTGTGTGTGTGTGTGTGTGTATCTGCCTGCCTGCCTGCCTCCCACAGGTCAGATTCCCTGGGAGTTTTAGTTACAGATGGTTGTGAGACACCCAACACCGGGAACCCATCTCACACCCTCTGGAAGAGCAATCATTCTTAAAGGTTGAGCCATCTCTCCAGCCCCTACACAGCAGATATTTTTATGACTAATTTCTGTTGACTGATCTGTGCAACTTCCTTTACACTCCTTACCTCCTGTACCATCTCTACACTAAGCTAGACTTGGACTGCTACAAGTCTGTAAAAAAATAAAATAAAAAAATAAATTCTGCTGGGGGCTGGTGAGATGGCTCAGCGGGTAAGAGCACCGACTGCTCTTTCGAAGGTCCCTAGTTCAAATCCCAGCAACCACATGGTGGCTCACAACCATCCGTAACGAAATCTGATGCCCTCTTCTGGAGTGTCTGAAGACAGCTACAGTGTACTTACAAATAATAAATAAATAAATCTTTAAAATAAATAAATAAATAAATTCTGCACTGGTATGTTTCTACCTCCCTGGCTCACCAAAAGCTCAATAAACCTTTTCCCTACACTTTGAGCTAAGTGACCCCCTTAGAATCACAGCTTCTCAGACTGTTTCCCGGTACTAGGAAGGCGACTTGATTCTGACCTCATACTTAAATCTGGGCTGTTTAGAGGAAAGCCACAGATTATGAGTACCTACGAAGGAGACCGCTCAAACTTGCCCGGACAGGGCTTGTTCACGGAATGCGATGGCGGAGTGCTTGTTTAGCAAGCCCAAAGCCATGGATTCCCCTCCCAGAGCCTAAACTTCAAATCCGCAACCCTGATGGAAGCCGAAATTTGCTGATCACACCCAAACGTTTCAAACCAGGAGACCTCTCTGTCGTGAACTGGAAGGGGATATATATATATATATATATATATATATATATATATATATATATATATATAAAACGTTTTGCCTATCAACGCTCCTTCACGAGGACTACAGGCTTCCCAAGCCAGGAGTGTAACAAATATTTGAGAAGGGCTGTAGGTGAACGTGCGTAGACAACACAGCTGGTAGGTGAGTCCCCTTTCAAAGGCTTCCCAGCCCGAAAGAGGGAGGCTCGCAAAAGCTGAAAACTCCGGCGTGGCGACGTGGAGTCTAGGGCCTGGCGGCTGGGGTGGCCCGTACGCTCACGGCGTCCCCCCTCCCCAGATGCGGCCCGGCCGCGCATTGGGGTCTCGCGCCAGCCCCGCTCCGTCCCGGTCTGCACCTGCATCCCCAGGACATCTCGAAAGAAATGCACCGTCTGGAAGCGGTTCCCCACTTTGAAAACGAAGTGCAGAGCTCGACGAGTGGCCATGACTCCCAACACGAAAACCGAGTCCCAGGCAGAGGGACACCCCGCCCACCGAACCAGGAAGAAACGACGGCTGACGTCACTAGCACTCGACCGCGCGCTCGGGTGAGGTGGCGCGAGCCACAGGAAAGATGGCAGCGCCGGCGAAGGGCATGTGGCGCTCGCTGGGACCATTGCTGCGGGTGGTCCAGACTCGGGACCTCGACGCTCGGCGCTGGGTCCGGGCGCTGCGGCGTAGCCCGGTGAGAGTGTTGTCTCCCTCGGGACAGGTGGAGGAACGGAAGCGCGCTCCTGACAAGCAGCCTCGCCAGGCGGTCCCTAAGGCCAGTTCCCAGGGACAGCGACAGAGACAGCCTCTTGAGACAGCCCCATCCCAGACCCCTCACACCTGGGAAGAGGCAGGGCTTCGCTACGATAAGGCCTTTCCCGGGGACAGGAGGCTAAGGTGATATGTTTTTGAGACTTGTCATCTGTTCCCGTTTCTTTTCTTGCTTCACTGTGAAGCTTCTGGCTCTTACTGTTTCGACGGTGCAAAATAAATGTATTTTTTTTTTAATAAATGTATTTTTGAGGCTTGTGCCTCCGCCAAGCTCTGCGTGTCTGTTAGAACTGCATGTATCCCTCCATGCCAAGAGCGTTGATAATCGTCCCTTCTCTGTTTACACCCACAGCAGTGTGATGACAATAGTTAAGTCCAGGCCTTTTCGGGAAAAGCAAGGGAAGATCCTACTGGAAGGCCGCAGGCTGATTGCAGATGCTCTCAAGGCTGGAGCTGTACCCAAAGCGTTCTTTTTTAGCCGTCTGGAGTACATCAAGGAGTTGCCGGTAGATAAGCTGAAAGATGTCAGCCTCATTAAGGTGAAATTTGAGGATATCAAGGATTGGTCGGACCTGGTAACGCCACAAGGAATAATGGGTCAGTGATATCCAGTGTGCCAATAGCTGATTTCTATTTCATAGAAGTGTAGTGTCCTAGACTTTCTTGTTCATACTTGTCTTAAGGTAACGAATTTTATTTGAATCAAGTTTAAATTTTTATTGACTAATGTCTAAAAAGAAATAGGACTTCTCAGGCCTCTGTGTTTTGATGCTATTTTACTGGCAACTGAACCAATTTCTCATTCATGTTTAATTGTTTTTGCTTTTGCTTGTTTTTGACAATTGTAGTTCAGGCAGGCTTCACACTGTATGTAGCTGCAGATAGCTTTGAACCACTGACGTTCCTGCTTGCACCTCCTTACTGCTGAGAAGACATGGAAAAAAAAAAAAAGCCCCATTGTTGTTGTTTGTTTGTTTGTTTGTTTTATGGAAAGTTAAAAACATTTTATGAGCCAGGAGTAATGCAAGCCTTTAAAATTCCAGAATTTGGAAGGCAGAGGCAGGCAGATCTCTTAGTTTGAGGTCAGCCTGGTCTACAAAGTGAGTTCCAGGACAGCCAGAGCAAATATTAAAATCCTATCTCAAAACAAAACTTAATTTTGTGTGTATACATGCATGGATCAGAAGACAGTCTGTGAGAATTAGTTTTCCCTCTCCACTCTATGAGTTCTGGACATCCATCTCAGGTGGTCAGGCATAGCAGTAGAGTGGAGAATTACAAGTTCATCTTTAGTGCCTTTCGGGGGTTGTTTTTTTTTTTTTTTTTTTTTTAAGATTTATTTTATTTATTATATGTAAGTACACTGTAGCTGTCTTCAGACACTCCAGAAGAGGGCGCCAGATCTCGCTACGGATGGTTGTGAGCCACCATGTGGATGCTGGGATTTGAACTTATCACCTTCGGAAGAGCAGTCGGGTGCTCTTACCCGCTGAGCCATCTCACCAGCCCCTTCAGTGCCTTTCTAGTTTCTTTCTTTCCCTCTAGATACTGCCCTGCAAACTGTACTTTAGGGTACATTGCAGAGATTATTAAATGGGAGAATTTTTCATTAAGGAAGCCACTTAACCATTTTCATTTTTTCTGAGCACCTTGGCCAATTTGCGTGTGTTGTATTAGATTGAGGATAGAAGGGTCACTGGGTAAGTGTTACTGTGCTCAACTTGCTAAGATTCTGACCTTCAGCAAGACACCATACAAATGGCTCCATCCTCACTACCCCTCACAACTCCTTCAGTATGAGCTCTTGCACATGATAGTTTCAGTGTAGTACTTCTGGACAAGATTGTTAAGAATTTTGTGAATTTGTTTCCTGGGGATATTTTTTAAATTTTAAGACAAGCAATGAATGAGAGCTATGTAGCTATTGTTTAAATATTTAGGTTAAGCCTACACATTAAGTAAAACAAAAGCCCAGCAGGAAAATGGAGAAGGGCTATAGCATCAAGACAGTTTGGGAAAAGGAAAGCATAAACAAAGACAGTTATGGAAAAGGGGTCATGATTGGGGGGGGGGGGGGGGGGAGACAAACGCTGTCTATCTCTCTAGTGCTAGGGAAAACACAATGAACTAATGCATGCTGTTTTTCCTATCAGAGTGGTAAAATCTGAGAGTATATATGCCCTCTGTTAAGTAGGCTTGGGGCTAGATTTGTAGGCAGATATTTCTCATTCTAGACATGGATAGAGAGCCATAGCCTCTGAGGAAGGCAGTTCCATGCCATTTGTTAACATTAAGAGTATATGTCCAGCCAGGCATGGTGGCGCATGCCTTTAATCCCAGCACTTGGGAGGCAGAGGCAGGTGGATTTCTGAGTTTGAGGCCAGCCTGGTGTACAGAGTGAGTTTCAGGACAGCCAAGGCTACACAGAGAAACCCTGTCTTGAAAAAACCAAAAAAAAAAAAAAGAAAAGAAAACTGGAAAGGGCTGGGCAGTGGTGGTGTGAGCCTTTAATCCTAGCACTCAGGAGGCAGAAGCAAGTGTATCTCTGTGGGTTGGAGGCCAGCCTGGTTTATAGACAAGTTACAGAATAGCCAAGTCTACACACAGAAAAACTCTGTCTCAAATAACCCTAAAACAAACAAACACACTGTAAAGAGTTAAACTCTGGCACATCATATTACAATGCTTAGAAAAATATAGTAGCTGCAAATATACTGACATGATAAAATTTTCAAAGACACATTGAGTGGGATGACAAAATGAGCTTTTAAAAAATTCTCTAATAGATATAGGTTATATAGATGCTAGTTTTTAAATCTAAAATGTTAGGTATGTGAGTGCTCTGCCTGCATATATGTGTGTGGCTGATGCATACTAAGGTCAAAAGAGAGTGCCAGATCTGAGACTAGACTTGTGAGCCACAGTGTGGGTGCTGGGAATTGAACTTGGGTCCTTAACTTGGGGTACTCTTAACTGCTGAGTCAGCTCTCCAGCTCCTGTATGTCTTTCTTTCTTTTTTTTTTTTTTAAGATTTATTTATTTTTATTTATATGCGTATACTGTAGCTGTCTTCAGATACACCTGAAGAGGGCATCAGATCCCATTACAGATGGTTGTGAGCCACCATGTGGTTGCTGGGCTTTGAACTCAGGACCTCTGGAAGAGCAGTCAGTGCTCTTAACTGCTGAGCCATCTCTCTACAGCCCTCCTGTATGTCATTTTTTTTGTTTGTTTGTTTTTTTGTTTTTTCGAGACAGGGTTTCTCTGTGTAGCTCTGGCTGTCCTGGAACTCACTTTGTAGACCAGGCTGGCCTCGAACTCAGAAATCCGCCTGCCTCTGCCTCCCAAGTGCTGGGATTAAAGGCGTGCGCCACCACACCCGGCTGTATGTCATTTTTAACATTTGCTTTCAGGTCTTATTTTTGTTGCTTCTAGAAGTGTTAGAGATCAACCCCAAAGCTGTCTGCATGCTAGGAAAGTGCTGTACCACTGAGAACTTCCCAAATTTTTGTTTTGTGTGTGACCTTATTGTTATGAAGATCAGGATGACCTTAAACTCTGAGTTCTGCTTCCAGACATTTTCCACCACACCTACAGTGGTTTGTCAGTGTAGAAAAAGCACAGGTAAGTGTGTGGATATAGTTGGATGCATGGAGTTCAGAAGGGAGAAGGGTTAAAAGCAGATGGGTATGATGGGGTTAGCAGTGGTAGAAGTTTTGTTGTTTGAAAATTTGTAGTCATAATATATTCCTGTTTTCATTAGGTAATTGTGAATACATAAAGAATGATAAATAAACAAAAAAGTCAAACCATTCCTATGCCCACTCCAGACTAGTGAGTTTCCTGTGTTGTTTCCTTAGGGATTTTTGCCAAACCTGACCCTGTTAAGATGACATATCCAGAGACTCAGCTTCACCATACACTGCCCCTAGTGTTGATTTGTGACAATCTCCGTGACCCTGGGAACCTGGGGACAATCCTGAGATCTGCAGCTGGAGCAGGCTGCAGTAAAGTCTTACTTACCAAAGGTAAGAATACCTCTTTAAAAAAAAATAAAAAATAAAATAGGTTAATTTTCTTTTTAATTATGTGTACGTCTATATGTGCACATATAAGTCCAGGTATCTACAGAGGTCAGGTTCATGATGCCCTGGAACTGTAGTTACAGGAAGTTGTGAGCTGTCCACTGTGGGTTCTGGTAGTCAACCCCCCAGCTTGTAAGGTCCTCTCTCTGTGAGAGCAAAGTACACTCTGTTTTTTTTTTTTTTTAAGATTTATTTATATTATAAATAAGTATACTGCAGCTATCTTCAGATGCACCAGAAGAGGGCATCAGATCTCATTATGGATGATTGTGAGCCACTATGTGGTTGCTGGGATTTGAACTCAGGAACTTCAGAAGAGCAGTAAGTGCTCTTAACTGCTGAGCATCTCTCCAGCCCCCAGTGTACACTCTTAACTGCTGAGCATCTCTCCAGCCCCCAGTGTACACTCTTAACTGCTGAGCATCTCTCCAGCCCCCAGTGTACACTCTTAACTGCTGAGCATCTCTCCAGCCTTTGGACAAGCACTTCCTACCCAGTGGCTTTGTTGGCTGTTTTCAAGTGAGCTATGGTTCAGGACAGACACGCATAGGTCTGACTCTGAGATGCTCTGGGTTAACTGCGTGCTCATAAATAATATTTTAAATGTCAAATTTCCTGTCTATAAAGTGGGAATAAGAAGAATCTTCCTCATGGTTGGTCTTTGTTTTTTTTTTTGTTGTTTGTTTGTTTGTTTGTTTGTTTTTCGAGACAGGGTTTCTCTTTATAGCTCTGGCTGTCCTGGAACTCACTCTGTAGACCAGGCTGGCCTCAAACTCAGAAATCCGCCTGCCCCTGAGTGCTGGGATTAAAGGCATGTACTACCATGCCCGGCTGGTCTTTGTTTTTTTAAGATTACTTGAAATGATGCAAAGAAGCATTCAGTAAATGTTGCTTGTGTTTTAAAAATATTTTGAGACCTGCTGTTTTGGAATTTTAAGTCAATGGTGGGAAAAATAGGTTCCCATTTTATGAGATTTTTATGAATATTTGCATGCCAAAGTTAAGACTTGGTTTAAGATCCTTGTATATCTTTGAGAACTTCTCAAAGTGTTGAGTATATGAGTTCTTCCTAACCCTTGAGTTCTGAATCCCATGGAAAGAAAGCTGTCACCAGAGTGATTATGTATCCTGGTACATTTTTCTTAGCCTCAGGGAAATGTAGCTACACAGTGATACACAAATTAGCCTTACTACATTTGAGCTTTTTCTCACAGAAGGGGATTAATAGGCTTGGTTCTAAATGTACCTGGCTAGCAGTTGAGACATGTCTAGAGTGCCTTTTACACCCTGGGAGCGGAAGGGAGGGAGCTTGTCACTCATCAGAGACACCCAAGCTACTATTAAATATAAACTAATAGTGGAGCAATTGCTGAGACTTGCCTAAATTGCTCCATTCAACTCTCCCCTGACACACTCTGTCCAAGCTCAGGTCTGGCAGTATGAGACCTAGTTTCTGGGGTTCCATTTTCAGTACCTTACCCATTCCATTGTTGAAAGCAGTGCGGTTTTGGAAATGTGCTCACATCACTGAGGGGGTGCAGTTCTCACTTGTCCCCATGGCTGGGGTGAAGGAGGTAGGGAAAGAGTAGGACAGTTGGTGTGATGCCCAGTTCACGGGTATGCGGCAGAAGGGGCTCTCACTTGGCCTAGAGCCCAGCTCCCAGCTCTGGTTCCCTGCAGGAACCTATAGGAAAGCCCATTGGTGAGGATGTCTGGGCATGAGTATATTCTCTGTGGTCTGACAGATACTATCCTAAGCTTGCCGAGTTAACTTTTTTGTTTGTTTGTTTTGTTTTGTTTTGTTTTTTTCGAGACAGGGTTTCTCTGTGTAGCCCTGGCTGTCCTGGAACTCACTCTGTAGACCAGGCTGGCCTCGAACTCAGAAATCTGCCTGCCTCTGCCTCCCGAGTGCTGGGATTAAGGGCGTGCGCCACCACGCCCGGCTCCAAGTTAACTTTTAAAATGACTTGTCATAAGGCAGCCCCTTGACACTCAATGGGGAAATGCCTTCCTCCTACTTGTCTGTGGTGGGAGTAGTCATATGGCAGTATCTGCTGGCAGCCAGTGCCCAGGAGCCCTCAGGTCTAGGTGTGACTATGTCCGAGTGAGTTCCTCTAACCTTCTCACTGCAGCATGAGGGAGGGCTTTGGCAGGGACAGGGCTGCCAACTTTGTTGTGCTGGCCATTGCCTACCTCGGGCCTTCTGTCCTACCCTCCCCTGTCTCCCAGCAGGCGTGCTTGCTCACTCTGCCTTTGTGCTCTGCCTGGACCTCTCTTGTCCCCTAGGAGCCAGCTCAGTGTCATGGTCTCGTAGATGTTTAGTGTTTTCCTGTCCATGCTTCTTTTACATCATGACTTTTGGTACTGTGGTCATCTGGTTCAGTGATCTTCTAGTACCACAGCTGATACCCTGCATTCCTGCAGGTCCGTGGGGACATTTTAATCTCCATTACATCCCTTGCAATGCCTGGCCCCCCTGTATGGGTGCGATGAACAACATCCATTTCAGCACTAGCAGCAATCGTTCTTCTAGACCCTTTGCTAGTCAGTGTCATCAGATGGGAGGCTCTTGGTCCCAGCAATGGAGAAAACTGGAATGGAAAAACTGTTGGTTTCTTTCTTGGTTGGGATTAAAGGGACTTACTTCAGTGCTCCCTTTGTAGTCTAGGAAGATTGGTTAAGTCTCAATTGTACCCTTTGTTTTTTAGGCTGTGTGGATGCCTGGGAGCCTAAAGTGCTCCGGGCAGGCATGGGGGCGCATTTCCAGGTGCCCATTGTGAACAATGTGGAATGGGAAACAGTGCCCAATCACTTGCCTCCTGACACCAGAGTCTATGTGGCAGACAACTGTGGTCACTATGCCCAGGTTCAGATGTCTGATAAAACCGGTGACCGTGACTGGGCATGTGATCGCCGATTCTTAAAGTTTCACAAGTATGAAGAGGACCTAGACACTAAAACCAGAAAAGACTGGCTTCCCAAACTCGGGGTCCAGAGTTATGATTTGGACTGGACAGAAGCACCAGCAGCTGTGGTGATAGGTGGGGAGACACATGGAGTGAGCCTGGAGTCCCTGCAACTGGCCGAGAGTACCGGTGGCAAGAGACTGCTGATCCCCGTTGTACCTGGTGTGGACAGTCTGAATTCAGCCATGGCTGCGAGCATCCTGCTCTTTGAAGGGAAAAGGCAGCTGAGGATAAAGGTGGAAGACTTGAGCAGGGACAGGAGTTACCACTGAAGGAATCTTCAGTGGGAGGGGAAGGGTGCCTCTAGCCCCTCCTCTGCTAGGAGGCTGGCCAAGGTGACAACACAGGAGCCAGGAGGTAGGCCCTGCCACCATTGTGTGGTACTAAAAAAAAAAAAAAAGAATTTCTATTAGTGTCTGCTGTTCTTTATTAAACAACAAAGGTCAAAATTCTTTTTTGTTTTACTCATATGAGTGTTTGCATGTATGTATACTATACCACAAGTATGCCTGGTACCTGGCAGAGGTCAGTAGAGGTGTCATATCCCCTGGAACTGGACTTATGGATGGTCATGAACCACCTTGTGAGTGTTAGGTACCGAAACTGTGTTCTCTGGAAGAGCAGCAGGTGCTCTTAACCACTGAGCCAACTCTCCAACCCCATCAAGTTTCTCCCTATGATCTCCCATCTCCACTAGTTTTGAGAGTGTAACTTTTTTCTAGTGTGTACTAAATAGGTACTCTGCCAAAGGAGCCGAATTCCCAGTGCCTTAGTGTTTTCTGAGAGGCTGAGAGGTACAGGGCATGGCAGCCAGCAGCCAGTAGCCTGCTGTTCTTCAGATTTTTCTGCAGCCATCTCTGGGCTGGTATGTGCAGGCCTTCCGTTCCACAGGCAGCTGATGTGGATTCCCCGCCTTCGTGGTGAACCAACTGAAGCAGTTCATCAGGTGGTGTCATGCCTTCTTAGCACAGCTCCTCTGCAAAGCTATTTGTTTGTTTGTTCTGAGACTGGATCTCACTTTATAGCCCTGGACAGTCTGGAACTCATGATATAGACCGGGGTGGCCTTGAGCATAGAGACCCACCAGCCTCTGCTTCCAGAGTGCTAGGACCAAAGGTGTGCACCACCATGCCTAGCTCTACAGGCATCTTTTTGAGGATTCTGTATGAAAAAAGGTGAGACCCTGAGTCCACTTTGCAGTATAACCTGCTGCTGGAAGTGCCAGCTTGCTTAACCAGCTCCTTGCTGCTAGTCATGGTTTTTGTGACACTTGATTAAATGCTGTGATTTAGGGGAATAGCAAGATGGCCCAGGGAGTAAAAGCACTTGCTGTCCAAGTCTGGTGACCTGAGTTCAAGCCCTGGAATCCATATAAAGGTGAAAACCAACTCCACAGAATCTTTCTCTGACCTCCACACACAGTAATGATATAAGGGGTTACTGAAATGGCTCAGCATCTAACTGATATTTCAGAGGCCCCAGTTGCATTTCCAGCGCTTATGTTGGGTGGATCACTACCACCTTTAACTTCATCTCCAAGTGATCTGCTCCTTCTTCTGGCCTCCTCAGATATGTCTACTCAGGTGTGCACAAACACAGACACATTCATATACATGTAATTAAAAATTAAAATAAAAAATGAACATTTCATTTTTAGATCAGGAAGCATCACTGGGTGTTGTGAGCTGAAGACCTTGCAAGGTCAGGGTGCAGAGGCTCTAACACTGCCTCAGCACTGAGCTCTCAAATCCCCAGGGACGAGCTGGAT
Source organism: Mus minutoides (assembly GCA_902729485.2). Classification (NCBI taxonomy): domain Eukaryota; kingdom Metazoa; phylum Chordata; class Mammalia; order Rodentia; family Muridae; genus Mus; species Mus minutoides. The sequence goes on from LR749844.1 coordinate 892,821, forward strand.
CCTTAAACCCAGAATACAGTGAGGTCAGAGAAGACCAAAGCAGGTAGTTGCACCTGCTGAGTAAACGTGGGAAGGAGGGGGGTGCTGGAATTTAGAATCCGTTCCAAACACTACTTCTGCAACCACAAACAATTGGTTTAGAGTTGAGGTTCCAAGCAAAGTATTTGTGCTGCTCCTCAAGCCGAGCAGCTCCAATGACTGGGTTCCTGTAGGATTCCTCTGCTGCTGATTCTAGGAAGGCTGAACAAGTTGTTGCATGTGCAACAGAAACCATAGAGCCAACCCCCTTCCCTTTCCATTCCTTCAGCTCTAGTAAAACTCTTGGGAGAACCAATTGGGCAAGCTGCCCATGTACCAGGGGGCAGATGCCAGGGCTTTGGGGGCTTTGGGAGAGATTACTGGTAGTGTTTGGTTTTGTTGGCTGTGCCCTCCCAGGGTACTGCTCCAACGTTTCATGTGGGTAGTCCACGGATTGCTAAGATCCTCAGCCTCTAGTCGGCTTTTAAAAACCAGAAAAGCCCAAAGCCTTTTCTTTGAGGGGCAGAGGGATATGTGTGTGAGAGTCTGCCACAGACAGAGACGGGGTTTCTTTCTCTATGTAGTCCAGGCTGGCTAAGAACTCACAGAGCTCTGCCTGCTTCTACTGGGATTAAAGACATGTGCTGAGCCCAAAGCTTTTTCTTTACTGTGGCCCACAAAGGCTGGAACACAATGAGCTGAGGGGGACGGTAATGACTGTCACAGCAGGCTGGGTCTAAAAGGTAGCAGGGAAGAATTCACACCACTCCGCTGAGCCTACTGGCATTTAGCCTCCCCTTCAACACCTCAGTGCTAAAGAAACAGAAGGCACCAAAAGGAAGCAAGCACACCTCCCCAGCAGAAAGCCACTCTCCTGTACTTTGTCTCCTGCATTGTGTTACAAAATGAAAATTGATCAAATGTCCCATATCCTCCTCGAGAAGAGAAGAGTGGCTGTGCAGTAACACTGCTCTGGCTTGGTGCAACTGTGAGGCCCTTCTACTATCCTAGGTGCAAAACGGGTAAGAAGTTTACTTGTCAAATGCTTTCTGGCCAGTGTTAGAACTTAGCCTGTGGGTTGGGGGTACACAAGTTGTCCTTTTAAGTGACTGACTACAGGGGAGTGCTTGTGGCTATGTTTTTGCTGAGCTCATGGGCTGGAGAGATGGCTCACTGGTGGCTTGCTCTTCCAGAGGTCCTGAGTTCAATTCCCAGTAACCACATGGTGGCTCACAACTTTCTGTAATGAGATCTGATGCCCTCAACAATGTATTCATAAGAGAAATGGGAAAATCACTATCATGAATTTTCACCTTTGAGAACAATGAATGTCACCATTTCCCCAGGAAACAGGAATAAAATGGAGCAGTTGGTGTTAGGGAAACCTATGGCCCGGAAGGGAAGCTCTGTGAGAACCCCGTGGAAGCTCCTGCTTGGCTTTGCAGGGAGCCGCTGTAGCAGTAGCTTTAGCCACAAGGTGGCAGGCTTCGCCTCAGAAATGGTTACACAGGCTAGAGAGTTGGGACTTGCCCTGGGTTTAAGTTGTTCAAATGGAGTCCTAGCTCCCCCTGCCAAAGAGCACTGCAAACTTGGATTGTATCTCAGCTCAGTGGAAATCAGAATCTGAAATTCAAGAGAGTATGGACATTAACACAGTTTCCATGTCCAGCCTCTGGGAGAACACCGATGTCCCGTGTGTTCCTGTCACAGGAAGCTTACATTTGGTACTTTACCTCAGCCAGCTGAGGTGAGAATCCTGGTCACTTAGACACATGGGGCAAAACACTTCTTGACATCTTGTTCTAAGGGCTCACAGGAACTTTCTGATGACTGCCACACATGCTGAAGTGCATCAGGGCCACACGAAGTCCCAGCAGCTGAGCCTGCCAGGATTCTCTGACCATGCTTTAGGCCCTGGGGCTCCAACCTCCACCCAGCTGCCCCCCCCAGCCGCTCAGTGACAACCTCCACCCAGCTGCCCCCCCAGCCGCTCAGTGACGTTCTTGCCGCTTGGCTCATCTTGTTTTACTTTCAAGAAGTATGTCGCTTTTAACTACAACATAGTCTTCTTTTCCCTTTCACTCCAGGAGGGAGTGAATACATAAACCAAATAACCCAGGAGCCAAATTAACCGATGAACTGTTTCTAAACAGAGCAGAGTCGCATCTGAGCAGCTGGGGCCACAGCTGCAGGCCCAGTCTCACTGGAGTCCCAGGAGGAACGCTCGCTCAGTGCTCAGTGGCCCAGTGTTCTGGGATTGGCCCCGCACGTCCTCCTCTCTGTACAGCGATTCCCAGCTGTGCCATTCTATTCAGGAAGCCTCAGAGTTGGGGTGTCCCATCACCCGTGCTGCTGCTGCTTCATGAGTGGGAACAATAGGTGGGAGGAGGAAGCGAGAGCTACAGCAGGGTCACTCGCCCTCCTTGCCACTCCTGGGGCTGAGTAGCTGGTGAAGACTATATCCTTAGATTAGTCCTTATGATTGTTATTTGAGGTCTGACCAGCCAGAGTCCAGCCCTGAGGCCACTGGAGCCTACTCTGGGCAGTATGATGGCTTTTCAGAGTTGTAACTTTGAAAGGAAATCTCAGCTGTTCTTCAGGAGTTCCACGCACATGGCCTGTTAATACAGTCCCGGCTTGGGAAGCAGCCCAGAACACGACAGGCGTGACCCACATGGCAGTGGTGAGTTTTCATTGTCAGCTTCACACCCTCTAGGATCACCTGGGAAAGGAATCGCAACAAAGGGCCGCCTAGATTAAGCTGGCCTGTGGGGCAGTCTGCGAGGAATGATCTTGATTACTTCGTTAAGGTGTGAAGACCCGCCCACTGTGGGCGGCAGCATAGGATCCCGTGTTGTAGGAGTGACTTCTGGCTCTAATGGACCCTGGAACTGAATTGTAAAATAAACTTTCCAGTAAGCTGTTTGGTCACAGTGTTTTATCACAGCAACAGAAACGAAGACCTTCATCTATTCTCTGTAAGGTAGGTGGGGACCACCCTATGTTCTGATTCCCCTGCAGCGGAGTTCCCAGCACAAAGCAGAATAATAATATAATATAATAATAGTTATAATATAACTATATAATTCCATATACAGCCTTTGTTCCTGGAAAGTTTACCATGTATGCTCACAGGCCCTTGCCATTAATAATGAAGTCATGGGCTGGAGAGATGGCCCAGCGGTTGAGGACACTAACTGCTCTTCCAGTTCAACTCCCAGAAACCACATAGTGGCTTACAACCATCTGTAATGGGATCCCATGTCCTCTTCTGGTGTGTCTGAAGAGTGACAGTGTGCCCACATACATAAATAAAGAAAGAATAATATAATCACAGTGAACAGTGGTCCCCTAGAAAGTCCCCAAGCAGTCTGCTTGGAGGCATTGTCAATAAGGGGTATAGATGAGGTAACCCCTTTAGTATAACCACTGTGGGACAAACTTTGTAAGATCTTGGTGGGCTCAGGACTGGCTGCACAAGACAGTGGGAGGGGAGAAGGGCACTCTTGAACCTCTGCAGTCCCTGGGTATTGCCACCCTGGCTTTTGTACCTCACTGGTGTTATGGTGCTACAAGGCAGGCACAGGTCCGCCCAGGCTGGCAGAAGAAATGTCTCTGTGTACAGAAGGTGAGCACCTCAGCACGTGGCACTGAGCGCCTCAGCATGGTGACACTGAGCACCTCAGCACGTGGCACCGAGCACCTCAGCACGTGGCACCAAGCACCTCAGCACGTGGCACTGGATGCTAGCTCAGCCCACTGCCTGTCGACTCTGTGCAGCATGTTGACATGCGTGTCCTCACATGTCCATGTTTTCTCCTTGCTCCCTTTAAAAAGACCATTGCAAGTCCCACAGACCTGTTCCCAAACCACAGTCCTCTCCTTGCTGGATTCAGTTTGCTGCCATGAGCATGGGAGCAGGAAGGGGAACAGCTTTTTCGTGTCTTTAATTAGGCAAGAGGATAAAACAAAGTCTGGCTGGAAATTACCACTTGAAGCTTGCCAAAAAAGCAGTGCTGGCTCCATATGCTGGAATAAGTGAAGGCCACTGGTTTCAAGAACACATGGTGGGCAGGACAGAGCAGAAACCACCTGACTCTTAGAGAGGAAGCTGGTTCCATCTGCCCTTTTCCATCATTAGCCTGACAGATGTCCTTTTCCTTGTATGGATTTATTACTTTTGATATTTTGAGACTGTGTTGCCATGAAGCCCAGGCTGACTTTGAACTTATGACCCTCCTTCCTCCCTCCCTAGTGTAGGATTCCAAACTATCCTTTGATCTTTTGTGTGAAGGCTGGGTGAAAAATCTTATCTTGCTGGGCACCGTAGCTTATGCCTCTAGTCCCGTAGGGATTTGAGGCCAGCTACACAGTGGCTTTCTAGGTTAGCCCAGGCTGCAGAGTAAGACTTGGTCTCAAGAAATTTAAAGAAATGCATCTCTATTGTGGGAATGGGGTCTGGAGGTCATTTTGAACACAAACCTGGGAATTCTACAGTGGCATTTTTATAGCTCCCTTCCCACGTCGACCTTCAGGGCATGGCGTTCCCCATGCTGCTGGAGGAAGCCTGTGGCTGCCACAGCTGGTGTCTTAGCCTGTTTCCAATTAGCAAGGAGCATCGGAAGGTATCTTGGAGCTGCTTGGTGGGAGCTAGCACACCACCCACTTGGTCTGCTGCAGTAACCTTTAGGGACTGTTGACTGGTTTGGAGGAAACTGTAGCAGCTGTACAGAACTAGAATGTTCCCAGGTCCTGACTAACCCGTATATCTATCTGCTCTAAAAGGGGAGTTCTGGTGTTGCATTTTGCTGACCAGAGAATTAGCCCAGGACAGGCCACTGAGATATGACACAGATCTGATCCTGCACCTCCCAATTGGCTTCTCTTTCTCCTCCCCACAACCCCCCAAAGGTAACTAGCTGCCAAGAGGGACACCATCCTTTCCTTCAAAGCAATCACACCCAGGGCACAGACAGAAACCTATTCATTTTCCAAGGGAGAGAGTTCATCTTGGTCCTTGTCCCCCTCTCAGGGATGCCCCTAACCCTAGGACAGAGCTAGGACATCCCATTCCCATTCCTTGCCCCACTCTTTGAAGTGAGGTCCATGGTGATTCTAGTGTCTCCCCATGGAGGCCTCAGTGCTCAGCTTCAGTAAACACAGCAAAAGTCACAACAAGGTCTTCAGTCTGAGAACCAAACCTCCGGTGAGCTTCCTGCCTTCTGAAAACCAAGAGAAACAGATAGCCATGTTCTCTCTCTCTCTCTCTCTCTCTCTCTCTCTCTCTGTGTGTGTGTGTGTGTGTGTGTGTGTGTGTGTGTGTTGAACTCAGGGCCTTAGGCACCCTACAACCAAACTCTGTTCCCAGTCTCGGTTCGTTAGATTCTTGCAGGTTCTAGAACATTCGTCCCATCCCAAAGAGAGCACTGAAGGGAAAGGGACTCATCATTGAGGACAGGAAGACCCAAGCGCCCAAGCGAAGGGTGAGGTCGGAGAGGCCTGCTTTATCTGCTTTATTTCTTTCTAGGTGATTGCACTTCAGGCTGGCAACATCCAATAACGTAATTACCAACGAATTTTGTACCTCTGAACTACAAGCCAACAGTCGGACCCAGCAAGGAACAGCAGTGTCAGTAGTTTGTCGGGAGAGGACAACTGCGTCTTCCAAAATAAATGGTTTGGGCTGGTAAAGTGTTGGGTGGAGCTGAGGGTGAGGCCCAGATGCTTCGAAGTCCCTGACACCAGACTGTGACAGACTAAAGTCCTGGAAATCCCTAGGCCAAAGCACAGACCCTAAGAACATGGCTGACGTTTCCACTGTTGTGGTCAGTTCAGCTGCCTGGGCTGAGCAAAGGAAGTCGGGGTGACTCTGGCTGGCATACCCAGTGCCCTCACTGCTCTCTAGAGCACAGCCCCCTTTGCAGGTTCCTAGAGGAAAGAAAACCCTCATCTCTTTTTGGATCCAGTTTGAAAAGAAAACGGACCACGAAAGGGGCTGCAGGTGACTGTGGCAGAGAGTGCCACAGCCCACAGGGTAGCTGGGCAACACTTCTCTGGGAACTCAGGGCTGAGTCTTGGGAAGATGGCCAAGAGGGGAATTCATTTCCCAAATCCCAAGACAGCGGGAGAAGAAACCTGGGGATGGCCAAGGAGGAAAGATGGGGGGGATGAAGAAACTAAGCACACAGTAAGCGTTCTATGAACTGTTAGCTCGGCTATTCATTTTCCCACCAAAACAAACACCCACAAGGTTCCTTAGAGATTTGGAAGTCCCCTGCCCAAGAACCCACTGATGCGCTGGTTTCCCCTCAGACCGAGAAAGATCATGTCCTTACAAAGCAAATTCGCCAACAGCTCTCAGCCGATGTCCGCTGAGGCCATGGCCCTTCCTCTGTAACTCCCACGGGTACAGATGTCACAGGAGAGTTCCCTCTGGCTTGGGGTGTGTGTGTACTGATCCCAGAGTCAGAGGCGGGGCCTCAATCCACGGTCCTTGTTTGCTCACTCTGCAGAAGACCCAGGAAGGTCCTCCATCAAGAGCCAGGAGAGGTGGCAGTCTCGGGGCTAGCCGGTCATGCCATCCTCACGGATCCCCAAGCCGTCTCCAAACACCGTGGGACCTGCTGCCACCGTGAGGATGCACACCCTTAGGTGCTAGCTGAGTTGCTAATGTAGAAACAAGGCACCACAGAAGTTGGACACTTGGATTGTGTGATTCAGGACACGCTGGAAAAGTCCAAGGGCAGAGGGGAGGAAGGGGAGAAGACTGTGTCTTAAATACTGTCTCCGGAAGCCGGAGGCCGGAGCCCACTAGATGGGCTCAGGCTTGAGTTTTTCTGCTAGGAAGTCATTCACAAAAGTCTCCACAATGGCTGGGGTGATCTCTTCTACATCCATCACGTACTTGGCCCGGGCTGACATGTCCAGAATGGTGAGCAGAGGCGCCGCCTCAGGCAGGTTGGTGTAATCTCTCAGGGAGTCGGTCATGTCATCCTGGAAGTCACCAAAAGGACAAGAAAACCAGTACATTTTAACAAGAGAGTCTCCTGAGTCCAGTCCTTAGAGTGTATGGGACAGGGACAGGGTCAGCACGCTGGGGTGGTGGGCTTCTATCGGAAGGAGAAGGAGAAGGATGAACAATTCCCCTGCATCCCACAACCCAGGAGGCAGCCAAGTTTCTTCATGAGCATGAAAATGACTTTAACATGCCCTCTGCCTTTTAAGGGTACGATTTTAAGTCCTAATCGCTAGGTTTTGGAACCAGCTCTCAATTCTTTGCAGCCTCACTGTGGATTATCCGAGGCTAAATCATGATTTCAACTCTGGAATCTTTTTCAACAACAGCTTGCTGTCTCCTATGCTCTGTGTGAAATGAAGGCAGGAGGTGCACAGCCAGCCTGGGCCGACTCCACCTGTGTTGGTCTAAGAAGCTGGTGCCTTACCATGCAGTCCCTGCTACTGAGCCGGTGAGTTCCCTCCACTCAAACACCCCTCATCCAAACAAGCAAACAGGGCCAAAGACAAGGAAGAACTCTTATGGAGGAGCAACTATTTGAGGTGACCTTTCATGAGACAGACCTTATTTAGGGACTGGTGGGAAATGGGACTTCACACTGTACAACATATAACACTCTAAATCTAATGAAAGGTTTTGAGTCGCCCTGCAGAGAAAGGGCTTGGGGTCTTCCTGGCCTTAAACAGGGGTGGGGAGAAGGAGGCATGAAAGTGAAGCTCACTGATTCCTCAGACAAAAATCTATTACATTCCCAGACACTAAGGAGGGTTTATGAGTGACATCTTCCTTTCTCATACAATAGCATCCTGTATGGCTGGATGCTTCTGTATCCTGGGCATGGATCGTCAGGTCCAGCCCTTCTCATGGGCTAATAGAACCCTTCACAATAAACAGAGGGAAGCACCTGGACAAACACTGTGCGTATTATCCCTTCAGGAGGCCTGGACCAAGCCAAGAGCTCCAGTGCCTCCCCCTGAGCAAACCAGAGAGATGAATTTTAATGTTCTCAAAGGCTTTCAGATTAACCAGTGCTTGTCCCAAGTGACAGGACTGGGAAAGGTCAACAAGAATAAAAGGACTCTCCCAGCCCTGGGCCACACTGCTGGGCTCAGTTAATCAATGTCCGCGTCCCACCTCCCTGTCTCCCTTCCCTTCTCCCCCAAGCCAGGTTATCTTGCTTCTGAGTGGAAGGACAGAGGGCTGGACCGAGTCAGTTGCCAAGACTGACCGGAACCTCAGTGGAGCTTTCTGAAGCATGGGCAGCAGCCCCAAGTCTGTCTGTCCTTCTAGGCATGAACTGATCCATCTGTCAGAAAAGAGCGAGCCCTGTCCCTGGAGTCCCAGCAACCCCATCAGCTCCTTCTCTGCTGCCTACTTTCTGTGTGCCTTGGCAAGGGACATCAATGGAGCCCAGATCCCATCCCTAACACCTAAGATGCTAAGAGAGGAAACCAGCCCCCCCTCCGTGCTCCCAGCCCTCCTCCCTGCTAAAGCCTAGGTCCCTCATCTAGGAAACAGGATAATGGGGACTGTCCCCCGTGAGAGGGTGAAGAACAAAGGAGATCAGCAGGTGAAGTTCCTGGCAAGGCGCGAGGGGACTGAAAAGTTGCAAAGGCTTTTCAGCTGTGCTCCTGAATCCCTGCCCTGCCCCCAGCCTGGCCTTTCTCTTCTGCACCCATCTTTCTTAGGAGCTATTCTCCAGGGGTTAGAGTTTAATACATGCAGAGCTGCCTTGCTATGCTTTGTGTGGGGCGGCTGGGACCCCCTCCAGCACCCCCCCCCCTGCAGGAGCCTGTGAACCCTCTTTGTTCCCCTCCACACCAGAGCTGGGCAGGGCAACTGGGGCTGCCTGCAAGGGGCCCAGCAGGGCAGCCAGGGGCGGTTACTGAGGGGATGATGATGGGTGGCTTAGGGTGTCTGGCCTCTCTTGTTTGTCTTCCTGTGCTTTTCTAGGGATCCAGTGTACAGGCTCTGACCAACTGGAGGTTCTGACCTGGGCAGGAAAAGCTGGGGGGGGTGGCCTCATAGAGTCTGTTGATGTGAACCTCAGAGGGTTGCTGGGGTGGTGTAGAGAGGCAATGAGCATGTGCGGAAGGAGCCAGGAGAGCGCCTGCGCAGGGGATCACGGCCATCTTGCAGAACGCAGGTGCCTGTAGGATGCGGCCTCCCAGGCTTTCAGGGTGGCTGGGCACCTGCCATCATCTGACCCTGGGGATGTCCCCTGCCCAGTCTGGCACAGTGAGGGCCAGCAAGAACCAGGCCTTGGGAGCAACAGATGGGGAACAGCAGCAATTTCCAACCTCCCCAAGCGTCTTCAGCTGTGTTTTAAGTCGGGATCCCTGTGATGGCTAAGCCTGTGTTGCAGGCTGGCGCAGTGGGACGAGCCAGGCTGGTACTATGCCAAGCACCGGGCACTGGTTCTGATCCAGCAGCACGGATGGGAGCGAGGATGCCTGTGCTGCTGCTCTCTTAGCAGTGCGTGGGGAACAGAGCCGGGAGGGTTTCCTAACATTCTGAGGGCTGCTGAGTGAGGAGGAAGGGTGGGTGGGGGATACAGAAGGGATAGGAAGTGGTGTCTGATGACTAAGGACACACCTTTTCCTCTTACATCTGCATGTGGCACAAACAGCTCAGACCCAGAGGTCCCTTCAGACCTCCAGAAGCCAAGATCACTCATGTCCTGCAAGTAACCGCTACCAGCCTGGCCAGGACGCCAGGTCTGTCCTCCGCACTCACCTCCCCGGCCACAAAGAACAACAGCGGCGCCTCCTCCTCTTTGGCTTTGTACTTGGCAATGATCTTCTCAGCTATTGGCTGGATCAGCTGTTTGGCTGCCTCAGACTCTCCATCGTCCTCAGAGTCTGTGACAGAGGAAGAGAAAAAGAAGGACAAGCAACTCTAAATTGTCAAATCGTAGTGACCAGGGATGGACATGAGTGCTGGGCCTGAGACACACTGGGCTCACTAGACACAGACAGGCTCAGTGAGCAGTTCGAACCCTACCCACCAGCATGCAGCGCCTGCCATGAGGTTCTTCACAAACCTATACAGGGTTTGTATAGGTTGCTGTTCCCATGCCTACACCTGAGCCCCTAGAGTATTCTCCTAGTCACAGAGCCGAGGACTGTGGTCCCCTCTGCAGCTCGGGTGGTGATGGGACTCCACACCTGCTCTAAAGCCACCTGGTAGGCAGACCTGCCTGGGACAACCTGCAGGAGAACATGAGGAATAGCCACTCGAGGCTTGGGCTGCTGAAGCCTGTGGTCAGGACTCTGCACAGCATCCTCAAGAGGCAAAGCACAGAGGATACAGGAGTCTACCCACAAGTGCCATACTGCCCAGGAGGCTCATGGTGACCAGACAGAAGCGCTGGGGACACCTTCATCTAATTCACTATCCAACTTGTCCTGCTTCTCAGCGACTTGGTTTCCACATTTCTGGAAAAGGCCAAAAGGTCCCCGATTGTCCCCAGGCTCAGAGCTCTTTCTAAACAGGGCCCAGGATGTGGGTGTGAGGCCCTGCAGCAGGCAAGGCAACCCCACAGTGAAAAATTGTCAAGACTGCTTCTCTATGACAGGCCTTCCTACCCAAGACTGGCCCAGTCTGCTTATCAGCTCTGATGCTAGGGTCCCAAAACCAGACCGCAGAGAATATAGCAGGGTGCTGAGGGTCCTCCCCGAGTCCTCCTTGGCCATGGGTGGCGAAAGCATCCTGAATCATGCCACTGTCTGCAGGGATACTTTCCTATCTTTCTACTTAGCCAAGAGACATAGCTTCAGAGGGTCAAGGAGCAGGGTTCCACCTGGCAGAGCTGGGCCAGCTCTAGTGGCTCCCTGGAATTGTTCATTAGAACATAGGAAAGTGGCAGCAGGCCTGGATGAGCCTTAACCCGAGGGGGCCCCACCCCCTACAGCTGCTATGCAAGCAACGCCCTCCCCATCTCCCTTCCCAACAAAGGTTCTGTTCATGGGGGGCTGGGGGCATCTTCCTGCCTGACCTGTTGCCCAGCTGGCAGCAGGAGCCATAGCTGCTCCAGGCCACCGCCTGCAGGAGGATAGCCATGAATAAATCATTGGGGTCAAAAGCAAGGCTGCTGGGGAGACAAAGACCCCAGATCAACACCGTTAATGGTAGAGAGAGGCTGGGGGCAGGGGATACTATCTGCCTCCCATGAGAGGTCCATTCTGACCTGCCTTCCATTTCCCCTTCAGCTCCATACCTACAAAAAGGACGAGGCAGGGGCCCTCATTGAGCTGCACAGCGTTGGAGTCAGAGAGCTCCAGCACGGGCTTCGGGTGCCACGGGAACTCCCTGCAGTCCTCATCATTGAGCACCTCCACCCGGCCCTGCCGAGTGATCACCTCCCCCTGCGGGTCCAGTACGATGAGCGTGGGGATGCCTGCAAGAGAGTCACGACGCTTAGCTGGAAACTGTCTTGAGACAGATCAGGGATATTCACATTCTCACAGTAAGGATCCAGGCCAGGTCTGGTCCCGGAAGCCCTGGGCTAAAACTAAGCCCAGTTGCTGACCAGCTATAAGACTGCTCTGAATCTGTATGGAGTCACTCCACAGAAAGCTGAGGGAGTTGGTGCCTTGGAGTTCTCTGGGGTGATACTGTGAAGGAGCTGGAGCCCCATCTATCCTAGCTCCATCAACAGCAGCTGAGTGACAGACTCAGAGATCAGAACAACAGATGCCAACACCCATTTAGTGTGCTCAGCGCATGCACTCTAAGTACAGATCGCCATGTGAACATGGGGTGGGGGTGGGTAGCACACCCCAGCCTGGTTTACAGCTGCATGTGGACTTCCCACCTCTTTGCTCTTTGTACCCCACTCCCCCCTGCTTCTCTTCTGGCCAGAGCTGCCACTCACACAGAGTCAGCCTCTGCCCTGACCTTTGGAGACACTTGTCTCTCCACTGGTAGCTGGTCCCCTCTCCAGTAGAGCTCTCTAGGTACCCCCTCTTGGGAGCAGACCAGAGCCTGGATTTTATATGAAAGCCAGAGAAATTTAATATTTATATGTTCTGAAGTATTTGGTCAGTAATTTGTTCCACTGACATTTTATATCTCCATGGGGGGTACAGTGAGGTACCAGAAATGTGACCCTGGTGCTTTGTAACCTGCTGCGGCAGTGGGCCCAGTGGACACACAGTGGTGGGCCTATCTTCAAAAGGAATAAATGAATCCATTTTGTTCACACTTATTAGAAGTAGCCGGTTGGGTGTGTCAGAGAATATGTGGAGAGAACCCAGCTCCCGTGGCCCTGACTCCCAAGGACTTTTTTAAAGATGAGCTCAGTCTTAAACAGGAGACCTGGGAAGTTGTCCTAATGGCTGCCTTTCCCCCAAAGGCCTGAACCCATATTGGCTGTGTCTCCACACACAGGACTTATGTCAGCAGCCCGAAGGAAGCCTCAGGCTAGAGGCCACACGGGGCAGCCTGGGACACATGGGTGATCCACACTGCCACGTCCCCATCTCTAAAAAGCATTGGCCCAGTCCTTTAATCTGAACCAGTGCTTCTGAAATAGTGTAATCCTGAGTCCTGGGTAAACTGAGCCTGCCCACTGCTATGACTACACACAGCAAGGGACCTGTTGTCAGCCTGGACTAAACGGGGATGCAGGAAGGACAGACAGACAGGCACAGAGCTCTGGGAGGTGACTGTAAGGGAGTCTAGTTCCTCTTCTCCATGAGGGTTATGTTGCTCCCTTGAGTCCTGCAGGGACCAGGACAGGACAGCAAGGACTCAAGCTGTTTGCCAGGGAGCCCACTGATGACTCCACAGAGGCACAGGTCCTCTGGCCAGGCTCTTTCCACTCTGTTCCCTCGGCTATGAAAAACTAAAAGGTCCTTTCCTGGATTCAGTCCTTTGAGCACCAGAGCTCGTGAGTGAGAACCCAAGGCCACAAGGCCCACAGGGACGGGGCAGTGTCAGGAGTGTGACTTCATGATATACCCAATCAGACATGGAGCTGAAGAGTATCTATGCCCCCCCCGGGGGGGGGCGCCGTTCCCTTCAGGGGACTTTGGGTTTGACCTTAGAACCCTCGAAGGGTGTCTGCTGCTGAACCAGAGGGTGTATGGAGAGGGGAGCTTGCTTCTGCAGCGTCTGCTCTGCCAGGCACAACATAGTTACTGCCTTACTTAGTCATCCTGCCAGGCTGTGAGGACCACCACAAGACCACCCTGCCAGTCTCAATGGGATAGGAACACTGGCCTGCCTGTTGCAAGGGCTGTGTCTCTATCTCCAGGATAAAACCTTTGCCAAGAACTCTCTCAGCACCTGGCTGGGGCCAGGAACATTCCAGAACCAGTTTGCCAAGCTATTTTCCTCTCTCCTCTTCCCTCCCCAGAGAGGTGTCAGAGGAGGCTGAGGGTGTCATCACCCCATTCTCCTCCTCAGCATGCAGTTCCTTCCCAAAGTCAATACTTCAGAGAAAACTGGGTAAAGCCTCAAGAAACTTCAAGAGAACAGCAAATTTCTCACCAATGCAGTCATGCAAAATACCTTCCATACCACACCAGTGAGGGGCTCCTTGCAGGAACAAAAGAGCTTATCTCTGCCCAGCCCAGATTTGTTTCCCAGCAAAGCCATCTGGGACCAAAGAGGGAAAGGTGCTGATTCTCAGTTTTAAGGAAGATCCTGCAGTCCCTAACTTCTGCCAAATGGGGATGTCAGATTCTATCTTACTCCATAATGGGTAGGAATAAGAAGACAGAAATGTAAAATGTTTCAGCAGAGGACTGGGGATACTGTATGTGTTCTGTACGTGATAGCCAAATGTTATAAATCCACTTGTGTTTGAAAAAGTTCTTCCTGAGAAGGCAGAGGCACAGAAGGTAGGAGCCGTGGAGCAGAGTCAGAAACCTCAAGCCAGAATGAAGAGCAGGGGATGTGAGGGGAGTCCCACCAACAGAAATGTGTGCCAAGCAAGAGGTCAGTGCTCTCTCACCTGCCCCATCCCAAGCTTACATATATACCCTCCATTCCCAAAGAAGACTCAGCCTGCAACTTCAGCTTTAGGGAGCTAGAGTATCTATCAGTGTCAGAGTCCCCTCCCCTATCTCCTCCAAAGCACAGAGAAAGGACAAGGCCTGAAAAGCCACTGCCAGACCCCTTCCCCTGAGGGATGATACCTACTAGTGGTTTAGAACAACTTGAAAATAACGCATAGGGGCCATCCCACAGTTTAGTTCCATCATTCCTCTGTTGCTAAGGGAACAGTTTGGGGATGGGAGGGTAGGTGTGAGACAAAGATTCCGAAATGGTCCAGGCACTTGAGGAAGAAAGGAGCCAGGAGGAGTAGCACCTAGCTACTCCTCTAGCTACCCTCTCTTCCTTCCTTCCTTCCTTCCTTCCTTCCTTCCTTCCTTCCTTCCTTCCTTCCTCCCTCCCTCCCTTCCTTCCTTTTCTTCTTCCTTCTTTTTTTCTTTTGAAAGTTGGGTGTGCTGAGGGGTGTTCACAGGATCTGGATTTTATTCTAAATATCTGAACAATCTAAATATCTGAACATTTGCACCCAGATGGCAGCATCCTTAAGGGCTTCCAGTCCCTAAAGACCAATGGGAGGCAGGAGGAGAACCTGAAGGAGGACATCGTGGGACAGGAAGTGCAAGCCAAGACACACTGCAGGGCACAATACTGTGAGATGGTGGCAATGGTGACCTTGGAGGACACAGCCAAGAAAGAGCTGTAACCCAGTGCTAAGAGGAACACCGGGCTGGTACAGTGCTACATGTACATTACAGCTCTGTGTAAGCATGTGGACAATGGCCAAGGGGGACTCAGAAAAGTGGAAACAGTTGTAGAGTAGGATAGGAATACGGTCGAAACGAGATATGGAGAAGTTGGAATTTTAAGCAATGTAATATGTGGATTAACATAAGATGAAAATCAGAACCCAAGGGCACCAGGGCTGGGTGGGGATGACAAACCAACAGCCAGCTCTGCTGGCTCTCCTCCCGTGGCACCCTCCCCAAAAGTCTTCCTTTGTTCAGAGAGTCAAGGAAAGGATGGGAGCAGCTGACTTAGGTGACAAAGCACAGAAAAACTCAACCGAGGTCAGACAGACTGTCCAGGAGACCCACGAGCTGCCCAGTGCGCACCAGGAGAGCTGCATGGCCGTGTTCCTATAAACTCAGAAACCAACTGTCAATCAAGAGTGGAGCAGCTCTGTCTGCAGGCACAGTCAAGATGTCCATCAAGAGGGACAGATAGGCCGGGCAGTGCGGTTAGGCCATGGAGCGCTTCCCAGGCCTTGAGAATAACCAACTAGATATGAATGTTAGTGGGAACACATTTCAAACCATCATGTGAAGGAAAAAAACTCAAGACAGAAAATTACATTATGACAGCATTTAAAGTATGCATCTAAAAGACAAACCAAGGAAATGATACATTATTCATGGGTTCATATACATGCAGGGAGATACGTAAGTGGCATATGAAGTTGCGCAGTAGATGTATGGTGGTGATTCCCCTGGGAGAGGAAGGCTGAGAGTGAAGGCCTTCTGTTTATCTGTAATGCTTCCATTGTCCTTCCTTCCTTCCTTCCTTCCTTCCTTCCTTCCTTCCTTCCTTCCTTCCTTCCTTCCTCTCTTCCTTCCTTCCTCCCTCCCTTCCTTCCTTCCTCCCTCCCTCTCTTCCTTCCTTCCTTCCTTCCTTCCTTCCTTCCTTCCTTCCTTCCTTCCTTCCTCTCTTCCTTCCTTCCTTCCTTCCTTCCTTCCTTCCTTCCTTCCTTCCTTTTCTTCTTCCTTCTTTTTTTCTTTTGAAAGTTGGGTGTGCTGAAGGGTGTTCACAGGATCTGGATTTTATTCTAAATATCTGAACAAAACCCATCTTCCCAGGGTAACTGCGTGAGCATTTATTACGTTATTCTCTGGTGTTTTTCCCCCTATTTTTTTCCCCCTTCTTTTTATGTGCTCACAATTAAGTGCAACTAACAGACAGAGCAGCAAGGTCACTCGGTGGATTCCCAGGCTGCCCCCACTGCCCTCCACCAGCAGACAGGCAGCTCTACACAGAGGCGCCAGCGTTCTGAATGCAGAGGTTTGTCTGCAAAATAAACGCCTGGCTACTTGCTCTCTGCTGACTGAAAAGACACAAGCTCTGAAAATGCCGTTTTATATTTACAGAGTGCTTCAAGTCCATTTTCTTAAGGAAGTTAAGGAAGTGGGCAAAGCAGGGGAGGGAGGGGGAGGAGGGATACAGGGAAAGGAGGGCAGAAGAGACAGTGAAAGATAGATTGAGCAAGAGGGAAAAAGGAAACAGAAAGCTCTGTGTTGGGGACACTATAGCCGCCCAGCTGGAGCCCCCTTCTACCCTCCCACAGGCTGGGGATGACAGAGAGAGGAAGGACAAAGCGCCTGGGTCCCTTGCCCAAGATAGAAGGGCCCCTAAGCCTCCTTGTGAAAGAACAGGGTGTTCTCCAATACTCTCGAGAAGCCCGGGTTACTTAGACAATGGCTAATGAGATTTGCCTTTTGCCAAGTGTGTCTAAATGGTTCCCTTAGAAAGGCATTTTTAAACAGCTTACAGGGCCACACATTCCCCAGTCTGCACAAAGCACTGGTAGCAGGGAGGCCTTGCAGGGAAGCAGGCTTTTTCACGGAGACAAAGGAGATGGAGGGAAGCCAAATGCCAAATCCTTGGTGAGCCAGGGTGGCCCTGTGATGACTACAGTTTCATACAACCCCGGGGCTCAGTCCTGGGCACCGAAAAGGCACCAATGACCAGGCCCCTGGCAGCTGCCGGAGTTTGGTCCTTAAGAGCTGCAGCAGGTATAGCTTCCCTGTGACAGGGTGACCCACTCCCTATGACACCTCAAATAACTGTCAGCATTTGGTAAGGCCACTCTGGAGGAAGAAGTACTCGGGTACAAGGGCACGCTGGGCCTAGATCCCAGACACTCAGAGAACGTGTTCCCTTTGCATTATATGTTCTCAGTCAATCTGGCCAAGACAATAGGGAGGGCCAGGTGACTGTCAGATCATCTCTCCCCACCCCACAACCCCTCTCTTGGGTCCAAAGGCCAGGTGGAGCCAGCTTAGTCTGGATATAGCCCAGGAAATGCTCGTAGAGCTTCTCTGTAAAACCACTCCATCACCCCGGTACCCATGGCAGCATGTGCCTGTAACTCTAGCACCTGAGAGGCAGGAGGCAGTTACTGCAAGTATAAGGCTAACCTGGTCTACAAAGTGAGTTCCAGGCTAGCCAACTCTACACAATGAGACTATGTTTCAAAATTTAAAAAGTGTTGTGCACTGTGTTCATCATCTCAGGACTGGGAAGGTTGAGAGGTTGAGGTCAGAAAAGATTTAGGCCAGCCTGGATTGTAGAGTGAATTCCTGTCCAGCCTGGGCTGTAGAGTGACACCTTGCCTCAGAAGAAAACAACCAAGGGACTGGAGAGAGAGAGATAAGTCAGCAATTAAAAGCACTGTCAGTGACTGCAGAGGACCCAGACTTGATTCCCAATACCCGCAGGTGACTCACGACCATAGTATCTGACACCCTCTTCTGGCCTCAGAAGGTGCCAAGCACATATGCCGTACCCGGACACGCATAGGCAAAATACCCGCATACATACAATAACAATAAAACTTTAATAATACTGCACATTACCACCTGCTTGAGAGCTCAGCTTCTATGTGGTGCTATGAGATAATTTCCTATGGATAAGTCCCTATAAATTGGATCCCTGTTTTTTTTTTTTTTTTTTTTTTTTTAATTTCTTACTGTTAAGCCTTTAAAGATGTGTTTATCCGTACACACTGCTGAATGAGAAACAGGAATTCTCAAAAACTCAGATGTCCCTGTGTTGCTAAAGGGTAGATAGTGAGGCTGTCTTCAGGGCCAACCTGACTGGGTCTGGAGTCACCTAGGAGATACGGAGCACAGCTCTGCAGGGATCTGTAAGGGCATCTCTACAGAGGACCAGCTAAGGGAGAAGACTCACTCTGAATGTGCATGGACCATTCCATGTGCTGTGGCCAGGGCAGAATAAAGTGCAGAAAGGGCAGAAGTCTGCCGAGCGTCAGCATCTCCCCATCCCCCTTGTCTCCTGGGCCATCAAGCTGAGACCTCTGAAGCTGAGACCCGTGATAAATCCGTCCTTCCTCAAGCTGTTTCTGCTAGGAACAGCATCACAGCCATGAACCACTGCCTAACACAGGCAAAAAGGAAAAACCCATTGTTACCAGAAGAGGCTAGCACTGACGGACAACAAGTCTAAACCCAGGAGAGCCCTGGCTCTCAACCAGCCATCCAGTGTGCCTTGCCTATAGTGGCTTGAAAGGCCTTTAGTCACAAGCTAGGGAGACTGTGGCACGGCCTTGAAGACTGTGATGCTGGAAGAAACCTCTTGTCCACTGAACAAAGAGACAGTCACGTCTCCTTTAGGTAGAACACTAAGTCACTTTCAGAGCAAGGAAACTCAATCCCACAGGTGGAAAAGCCAAGGCACAACCCCATATAGTTCTGTTTATTTTTGTAGTGCAGGGATGGAACATAAGCAAGCACCTACCTTCCAGCTTAACTCTGGAACTGCCAGTCAAGTACTTCCCCAAGAAAGAGCCCATTGGGCTAGACAGGGCTGGGGCGGTGCGGGGGCTGGGGTGTGTGTGTGTGTGCTCATCTGACAAAGCGAGCATCTAGTTTGTTTCTGCGATATTCTTTCTTTCCGAACATGGCTGGTGGTTGACTCTTTGTAGAAATGTCTTCAACTGAAAGGTAGTAGGAGTGCAACACACACACACACACACACACACACACTCATGTACACATTCACGTACTCGCACGGAAGAAGCATTTCATCTCTATCACTTCTTAGTGACTTGCTTTATTGTTGTTGTTTGTTTTTGTTTTTGTTTTTCGAAACAGGGTTTCTCTGTATAGTCCTGGCTGTCCTGGAACTCACTCTGTAGACCAGGCTGGCCTTGAACTCAGAAATCTGCCTGCCTCTGCCTCCCAAGTGCTGGGATTAAAGGCGTGTGCCACCACTGCCTGGCTCTTAGCGGATTTTCTGTCAGAGATTTATCATGCGAGATTTGCAGAGGAGGAACGGAGGTTGAAGCACCCCAAGTGATAGAACCAAAGATTACCCTTTAGTCTGTATGACGGGGACCCAGGAGGGGAGCTCTGGTCTAGGGACTGGAAGCATGTGCTTCACAGGCCATTCATGTCAGAAGCCACTAGGAAAGGGGATGAGAAGTAGCCATCCTACCAGAACAAGTACTTATAACAAGTACTTAAAAACAACAAACCCATCCCAAACTTCCAACACAATCACTGTAATAAGGTGCCAGCCATGTTATATGCCATAAAATTCACCCCAAGAGCCAGGCAGTGATGGCTCATGACTTTAATCCCAGAATTTGGGAGGTGGAGGTAGGCGGATCTCTCTGAGTTCAGGGCCGGCCTGGTTTATAGCATGAGTTGCTGGACAACCAGGACACACAGTGAAACCCACACAGGAAACTAGAAGAGGCTGTGAGACCTCCTGGAGCTGCAGTTACAGGTCGCCATGAGCCTCCTGACATGAATTCTGGGAAATGAAGCAGGCCCTATGCAAGAGCAGTCAAACCCTCACACACTGAGCCATTTCCCCAGCCCCCAAATTAAAAAAAATTTATTTTGTTTTTGTTTCAATTTTTTTGAGACAGAGTTTCTCTGTGTGGCCCTGGCTGTTCTAGAACTCACTCTGTAGACACATGCCTTGAACTTAGAGAGATCTACCCATCTCTGCCTCCTGAGTGTTTGAGACTAAAGGCATGTGCCACGACTGCCTGGCCCACATAATTTTTTAAAAATGTCAGGAACATGAACATTCACAAAAGCAAAGCCTAGTTGTCTGTCTGTCTGTTTGTTTGTTGGCTTTGGTCCTTCTGAAACAGTCCCCCATGTAGCTCAGGCTGGCATAGAACTAACACACCGCCTGCCTCTGCCTCCCATGCTCTGTTTCAGAGATGTTCTTTCTCTGCCTTAAAGGAGGCCAGAGCTGTGGAGAGTCCAGGTGGGCAGGTTTCCGTCCAGGCCACACAGAGTCCAGGACTGGGACTCCTACCTTGGATTCCATACAGTCGGTTGAGACGAGACCGCCGGGCCTCATCAGTGTAGGGGACAGCGAGCCATGGCATCTCACTAAAGTACTGTTTGAAAGACTCCTCTGACCTGCAGAAAGAGGTGGAGAAAATGTCTTTATCCTGTGTGCATCTCCACTTGGTCCTTCCCCATATTATCAAGTTGTACTGGCTCCTATCAGGTTGGGGTTCCTAAACTCGGGGTCCTAGCCTAGCTCCTGCAGCCCCAGGCTGCTCATCAAGAAGCAAGTGACTCCATCCACCAGGTGGCCCCCAAACTAAAAAGACAGCCAGGCCATGCTTCCTACCAATTTTACCTATGCCCAACATTTCATCAGCGTGGACACATTTGATTTTTTTTTTTTTTTTTGTAAAGACTTGATTTGATTTGTGTGCACTTGTTTGTGTGTGTTTCTGTGCGGGGGTGGGGGTGGAGTGGGGGAAGCCAGGAAGGGACACTGGACCCCTTGTGGCCGGAGTTATGGTGTTTGGTGTTTGTGAGCTGCTCCCTAGGGGTGTAGGTGCTAGAGTGGGAACTCTGGTCCCCTGATGAAGCAGAGAGTGCTCTCAACCACAGAGCTATCTCTCCAGCCCCAACACTTCTGACTTTTACAGCAGGCCTGGACACACAACACAGCTATGTTCCCTGTGTATGTGTGGTGTGTAAGGAACTACACAGTAGGCACCAAGTCTACACCTATGACTATATACTGAGAAGCAACAGGGAAAGCAAACATGCTTTAGTTATAAAAAGCATGTTAGGGCTGAGCTATGTAGATGTACAATGGCCAGGGAAGGCACAAAGGAACCTTGCGGGTGATAAAAATGTTCTGTATCTTGATTGGATGACAATAATGACACAGTAAACACATAGGGCAGAGCTCACTGGATGGAAAAACCCAAAACAGATGCAATTTATTTATATAGAAACTGTGTTTCAATAAAGGTGATGCTGTTTAAAACAAAGCTTTAAATGTCTTCAGGCTGGTCTCCGGTCCCTTGTTGAAGACAGGGAATTGTGGGTTGGGGCCATGAGACAACAGATAGCACAGGAAGTACAATGTCAAAGCTACCGTGTGGCATCTTGAGAGTCTTCTGTGACCAGGGCCTAATAGAAGCTCCTGCTCTCTCAGTCTGGATCTTGGCTGGCATTCTAAGCTGAAGACTGCTTTTTGAGATGGAATGAGGAGAAGTGGGGACACCCGAGGCTTTTTGAGGCTTAGAGGGACAGGGCCCTGGGAAACTACACTCCTTGCTTGTGTGATTTCTTATCTATGTGCATTAATGGAGTCCTAGACAAAGTACATGGCCAGATCCATGCAAACACACAGTCACACGGTGCCAGTCTCTGGCTCGTCTCCATCCTCCACCCTGCATTTCCCTCACAATCTAGAAAGCTGAACCAAAACTGCATCTTGATTTCCACTGACACTGCAGTACACTGGGAAGGGCCTCAGTGTTTGCAGAAAGGTTTACCTCAGCTAATATCCCAGAGCTATCTTCCCCAGTCCTTCTCCACGGCCTACACTGAGGAAGACATACGAGGCAAAGAAACACGTGTAAGCCGTTACTGGAAAAGTGGTGTAAGCCCACGCTTCAAGGACACATCGTACCTGTCTGCGCTAACGAAGATGATCTCAAACTCCTGGCCTGCCTCCTTGATCTTCCGGTAGGATTCCACCAGCACTCTGGTAAGGCTTCGGCAGGGTGGACACTGAAAGACAAGAGCCCTTGCCATGTGACATGTCTTCTCTACCTCTAGCCATTTGCCTCTGGAGGCCAGGTGAAAAGACCTGGGTAGGGCTAGGATGGTAAAACCCAATTTATATGAGACAGAAGTAAGCTTTCGTCTCATCATGGTAATCAGTATGCCCAGCCGAGGCCCAGCCTAGGCTACCTGCAGGAGGCAGCAAGGAGATCCCTCCCCTTTCAGAGCCTGAGCAATCTTGTTAAGGTGGATGGCCGAGAAGAGGTTGTATCCTTGTTGCCATCATCACTGACAGCATGAGCATTTAACGTTATCAACGAGCAAGGGAAGGCAAGGCCAGGGAACTTCCATCAGAGCCTCCTACCCCAGAGGCCAAGTCTTCAAGCACAGAGGTGACTCTGCTGTTCCCTTCAGTCTAAACCAAGGAGAGGCCAAACACTCACCCAGTGTGCAGAGAAATAGACTCCCACGTGAGACCCCTCCAGGCTGCTGCTCTCCAGTGACTGCCCATTATTTCTAAGCAAGGGGCCCGCGATAACTTCCCGGAAGGGTTTAGGTCCCCAAGGGAATTCCAGACCTGAAACAGATAGGCCACAGAGGGTGTGAACATCAAGGCTCTTTAGGACGGCCCGGGACCTGGGAGTCTCCAGAACTCTAGGCACAACTGTGTCACCATACAGAACTTCTTAGCTCAGCCACAGGATCTGTGGCCAATGCAGAAACAAAGGAACTTGGGCTATTGAGGGGGGGGGTTCCTTCCGTGGGTAGGGGTCTGGAGCCAGGCCCCTGGGATGTGTAAGGAAGGAGAGAGGAGATTCTCAAGGAGTATCCTCTGATCACCACACATATGCTGGGGCATGTGTGTGCCAACACACACACACACACACACACACACACACACACACACCCCACTACACACACAGTAAGTTTTTTAAAAATATAATTTAAAAGCTGGGTAGTTGTGATTCATGCCTTTAACCCCAGCACTCAGGAGGCAGAGATCGTTGTTAGTTTGAGGGCAGCCTGGTCTACAGAGTGAGTTCCAGGATATCCAGGGCTATACAAAGTGATACTCTGTCTTGAAATAGCAAAAAACAAAAACAGAAACAAAAAGAAAATGTAATCTAAACCAATTAAAACCAAAAGGAAAACTCATCCGTGGCACAGATAGTCTTATTATCGCCTAGGCAGTGCCCAGGGGATGAGGAGGCCTCTCTCCAGATGCAGAAACAAGAATTGAGAGGAGACCAGGACAGAGCAGACCACCCAGGTAACTGACAGACATGGCTAGGTCTGCTGTACCTAAAAGTTGGATCACACCCAGATAGCAATCCAATCTCAACCTGCCAGCCCCACGGTTCTGGGCCCTGAATGCATGTTAGAACCCACTATGGGATTTTTCAAGTTCGATGCTGCTGGGCCATACCCTTAGAGATTCAAAAGCAACAGGCCAGGGCTGGGGCCTAGAGAGCCAAGAGAGGACCGAAGTATAATAAAAATGAAAATCCACAAAACCCAGATGGTCAGCATTTTGATGACACTTGGACTCTCGTCAGGAAGAGGAACTAACATGTTCCCAGCTCAACACATTATTTTCTCACAGGGTGGTCCATGGCCCACTGCCTCAAAATCGCCTGAGGGGCCAGGGATGAGGGTCCAGCTAAAAAATGCAGGTGGCCAAGCCCACCCAGAAACCAGAGGATACAAAACTCTATGGAGACTGGTTGCTGGGCTGGCCATGTTAATGATCTTGGGAGTGGGTTGGGTGTGAGCTCGAAATGTCCTGATACGTATAAACGGCAATCCTTCTATATTCTCAGAAATCTCAATCTCTGTCTGCATCAGTCTCTGGTTTGTTTGTTTCTCTCTCCAAGGTCTCACTATGTATCTCTGACTAACCTGGAGCTCAGTAAGTAGATCAGGCTAGCCTTAATTTAGAGAGTACTACCTGCCTCTGCCTCCTAAGTGCTGGGATTAAAGACGTGCTCCACCACAACGGCCTTGATTTCCATTTTTTGAGAGTAGCTCAAGTTGTCTTTGAACTCAGAACCTTCTTAGCCTCCAGAATGTTGGGGCTTCAGGTATGCACTACCACATCCAGCTCTGAGTGTGTGTGTGTGTGTGTGTGTGTGTGTGTGTGTGTGTGTGTGTGACCAGCTATGAATCCTCCAGTTGACTCAGTCAGCAAAGCAGCAGAGGAGACCTTTTAACTCTATTCCTCTGGTGCAAGAGGAAAGGTGTTCTGGGGAGACTTCCCAGTACACAGCCATCAGCCATCAGGTCAGCATGAGCAAGGCCATCAGGAGCTGGGACTTAAACTGCACCAGGCAGGTCAGAGCACTCACCCCTGAGGCCAAGAGAACAATACAGAGACGGAGACTTTACTGGGTGACATGGTGGAACATTCTGAATCCTCCTGAAATCCAAACTTGGATGGGGGAGACATTCAAGACAGGGTTTCTCTGTGTAATCTTGGCTGTCCTGGAACTTGCTCAACTCACAGAGATCCTCCTGCCTCTGCCTTCCCCATGATGAGATTAAAGGCATGCGCCACCACTGCCTGGCAGATTCAAACTGTTTTGACAGTCATGAAATTTCAGATTGCAGGACTCGGCACTCGAGAGGCTGAGACAAGAAAAAGGCACAGATTGGAGCACTCTGGGCTACATGGCAAGTTTCAAGGTAGCCTGAGCAAACAGTAAAATCTTGACTCAAAAGGAAAATAAATAAATAAATAAAAGCAAAAGGTGTCAGATTTGGGGGTTAAGAATGTTCAGGTGGCCTGCCTGGCAGTGGTGGTGCATGCCTTTAATCCCAGCACTTGGGAGGCAGAGGCAAGAGGATTTCTGAGTTCGAGGCCAGCTACAGAGTGGGTTCCAGGTCAGCCAGGGCTACACAGAGAAACCCTGTCTCAAAAGAAAAAAAAAGAATGTTCAGGTTGGTAACATATATGCAAACATCCCCAAATCTGAAAAACCTCCTTTCTGTGCATATTTTTTGTAAAACTCTGAAGTCTTGCTGTCCCACACCAATGGAGGACAGGGTCTAGGAGGTCTAGTTCTCCGCCTCAGTACTGCTGAGGAGGGATTCAGCTCCATCCTGCCCCATCACAACTCTTAACTGCAAATGCACATTAGAACTCCCTGGGGAACGCCAGTGGGATTGCCAAGCAGGCAAAGGTGCCTGCTGCATATCCTGGAACCCTTCGAATAAAGGATTTTACTTTTTATTTACTTCTATCTCGTGTGTACATGGAGGTCAGAGGGCAGCTTGCAGAAGTTGGTTCTCTCCTTCTACCATGCTGGTTCTAGAAGTGGAACCCAGGCTGTCAGGCTTGGCAGCAAGTGCCCCCTGGGCGTTCAGCCCTTTCCTTTCTGTGCATATTTTTTGTTTCCATCGAGACAGGGTGTCATTGTGTCTCCCTGGCTAGTGTGGAACTTGATATGTAGACCAGGCTGGTCTTGAACTCAAAGAAATCCATCTGCCTCTGTTTTCCTGAGTGCTGGGATTTAAAGTACATACCATCATAACCAGATACACGATATTTTTAAAGAGGAATCACACACACGCACACACACACACACACACACACGCACACGCACACGCACACGCACACGCACATACACATACACACACACACACACACACACACACACACACACACACACACACCAAACCCCTTACTGCTAAGGCAGCTGCTGATACAGAAATAACACTAGTGTTGGTAGCTGGGTTCTGCTGCTTCCCAACAGCCTCCCCAGCCCTCAGAGCCCAACATTCCTTCCCTGATCCCATCTGCTTTAGACCAAGAATTAATGTCCCCTGGAGGGACATTCTGAGTCTTTAAAACTCTTAACCATGACCTGGAGAATACAGTAATTTTATCAAGACAATATTCTCTAGTCATGTAAACCTACTTTACTTCATTAGTACTGAGGTCCAGGAGGGGCTAGAGCAGAGAGGTGGGGGAGTCGGGCATACCCAACCAAGCCTTACCTTCCGGGTCATCTCGGATCACCAGGAGCCCATTCCTGCACACAACCTTTCCTGTGGTGGCATCTAGGAATATTAGCGATGGAATGTTGGAGACTCGGTATTTGTTCCAGAGTTTAAGCTATAAAAAGAAAAGTATGATAAGTTGATTAAATCCAAACCAAATTAATTGCAGAGTTCTTTCACGTCCCCCAGGCCCAAGAGATGAAACGATTCGGGAATGACTGGTTCAAACCAGAG
Organism: Mus minutoides; assembly: GCA_902729485.2. Taxonomy (NCBI): domain Eukaryota; kingdom Metazoa; phylum Chordata; class Mammalia; order Rodentia; family Muridae; genus Mus; species Mus minutoides. Next base: position 918,882 of record LR749844.1, read on the forward strand.
CTACCCAGAAATAGGAATGGGTTCATTAGAGTCCCTCGAGCCCCTGTGGACCTGTAGGGACCCTGAGTCCTAGAAAGGTTCATGTTATAACAAAGGTGGTTGATAGAGGGACATTTAGTCTCTTGCCAGACCCCAGGGTCAACCTGATATTCCCAATAAAGACCTGACATCTTTGGAGTGCAACGAGACCTTAACCCACTGACTCAGGAAGGGAAGGAAGCACCTCTGCCCAGCAGCAGGCAGCAAGCAGAGGCCAGCCATCAGCCAAGGAGGGGACGGCTTTCCAACAAGAACCAGTAGTTAAAAGGTGCCCCTCTCCACACTTGTCCGGGCCTGGGATGGGAATAGCATCTTGGCTGTGCATGTGTACCCTTTGTCTTGCTGAACACAGGCAACAAACCTGCCCCAACCCTCAGCTCTCACTGCCACTCCAAACAGCCTGTGGGCTTCTGGCAGAGTGTTGAGGCTGGCAGTGCAACTATTAGAGGCCCAGGGTCTAAGAAGGAAGCCCTGGACGAGAAGCCAGATTTCCACTGGCTCTAATGCTTGCTCTTGGCCATGGGGGGAATGCCCCTTTAGTGGGCCACTGAGTGCTCCCCAAAGAGACGTAACCATCAAGCCCTGGCACCAAAACCACAGAGGAAAATGTAGGGCTTGCCACACAGCTCCAAACAGAAAGAAGCAAAGCATAGCCACAGGAGGGCCGGAAGATTCCTTTCTGGGGCACCGGGGAGTCCAGGTCAGGGGCTTAGCCACTGGCCAAACAGGGCAGGCTTATGTGGAAGGGCAACAGGCCTCAGGACGCAGCTGCACACAGAGGAGGGGAAGAAATGTGTTGACGGGTCTCTGATGGTATTTAGTTCAATTCTAGAATATCTGCCAAGAAACTCGAGGCTTCTCAGCCTATAGAGACACATGGCTTGGCAGAAGGATTGTCGGACCCTGCTTCAAACTGGGTGGCGGCGCTTGATTGCTTACCAGCCCCACGTTTCCGGTGGGCTCACAAAACAGCCTCTTAACAAGAGTGGCTGTGAGCAGCTTAGGGGGACACGGCTGCATCATTGCACAGAAACCTGATATCAGGCGTTCTTTTACTGTTATTGTTTTGAGACATGGTCTCACCACGGAGCTGAGGTTGTCTTAGCATTAGGTATGAAACTCAGGCTAGCCTTGAGTTCTGGTCTTCCCACACCAGTCCCAGCCTTTGATGATGAAACTTCCCCATCCACCCACCCAAGATAGGGTTCTCTGTGTAGCCCTGACTATCCTGGAAATCCCTCTGTAGACCAGGCTGGCCTGGAACTCTGAGGTCAACCTGCCCCCTGCCCCTGCCTCTTAAGTGCTGGGATTATCGCTGTGTGCCACCACTGCCCGGCATGTTTACGAAACACTCCTTAGAGGAAAGGGATGTGCAAAGTGGGGGGAGGGCTGTGCACTGGAAAGAAGGCTCAGCAATTAAGAGTACTTGCTCCACAGTCACAAGGACCGGACTTTAGATCCTACCACCACGGCACAAGCCAGTGTCCCTTTATATGCCTGTAACCCTAGTTCCAATGGGAGCAGAAATAATAGGAGGCAACTGGGGATTGCAGGTTTCCAGCCTAGCTGAAACTTGAGCCCTGGGTACAGAGAGAGACCCTGCCGAAAAGAAATAAATGAGCCACAGAAGGAGACACACAATACCCTCTTTCCTGTGGGTGCACACACATCACATGCACTTACTCTCTCTCTCCTCTACCAGATGAAGGGAGGAAGGGAATGAGGGAGGGAGAGAGGGAGGGAGGGAGAGAGGAAGGGAGGGAAGGAGGAGAAAAAATTTTAAACATGAAGATTAAAATCATTGAGTTGAAATTTTTTTGTTTAGAATGTAATTTCGAAAAGAAAAGTAATCACTTGAAAACATTGGGACGGGCTGGAGAGATGGCTCAGTGGTTAAGAGCACAGGCTGCTCTTCTAGAGGTCCTGAGTTCAATTCCCAGCAACCACATGGTGGCTCACAACCATCTGTAATGGGATCGGATGCCCTCTTCTGGTGTGTCTGAAGACAGCAACAGTGTACTCACATACATTAAATAAATAAGTAAATAAATATTAAAAAGAAAACAAAGAAAATGACAAAAAATGAAAAAGGAATAAGTCAGGATTCACCCCTTGGGAAGGCTGAAACCATGCTCCATCCCTGCTGGCAGCTAGAGCCCGTTTCCTGGCTCCCTTGCCAATGCGATTGCTGCTGTCAGTTTTTCCGATCTGACAGGGAAGACACACCTCGCTTTCATTGCTCTCTTCTACTCACTTACGTTAGTCAGCACGTACACAGCTAATAATACATCATAAGCACAGACAGATCAGGTTTTCTTCTTCTGTTTTAGAACCTACAAGTGCTGAGATTCACTATGCAGCTATAAACTGCATGCCTACTAAGTGCCTTTTCTAAATACAAGAGGCATGAGAAAGAACAAGGCATGGGCTGGCAAGATTGCTCAGCGGGTAAGAGCATTGGCTGCTCTTCCTGAGTTCAAATCCCAGCAACCACATGGTGGCTCACAACCACCTGTAATGAGATCTGACGCCTCTTCTGGTATGTCTGAAGACAGCTACAGTGTACTTACATATGATAAATAAATACATATTTTTTAAAAAAGAATAAGAGGCAGAGACAGGCGGATTTCTGAGTTTGAGGCCAGCCTGGTCTACAGAGTGAGTTCCAGGACAGCCAGGGCTACACAGAGAAACCCTGTCTCAAAAAACAAAACAAAACAAAAAAAAGAAAAAGAATAAAAATGGGAACTAATTTAGACATAAAGAACTAGAAAGAATGCCTCCCAGGGAAAAGGCAAAGTCATTCAGAAGAATAGCCCACATTTTAGTGGTAGGCAGTGAGGGACATCTCCATACACATACAGACAGACAGACAGACAGACAGACAGACAGACACACACACACACACACACAGAGGCACACAGCACATACCTAGGATGAATGACATGGGGCCACAGACTTCTGTCATGCAATGAAGCAAGTCTCATGCATGGGGAAGGCCACCTGTAGCCTAAGGAACCTGTCAAAAGGCAGGAGTCTGGCTGCTAAGGCCAGAGGGGATGCAGTCAGAGCTATTTATAGCCCTAGTCCCTTACCTATGTGTTTTAAGGAAATAGGGCCAGGGGTGTATGTAGTTCAGGTATGTATGTATGTAGGTAGGTAGGTAGATGATAGAGATAGATAGATAGATAGATAGATAGATAGATAGATAGATAGATAGATAGAGGCTGACTGATAGACTGAATGAATGAACCCTAATTTTTACATTTATTTATATATATATATATATATCTGTATGTATGTATGTATGTATGTGCAGGTACCCTTGGACGCTAGAATAGGGTATCAGATACCCTGGAAGTAGAGTTAAGGGTGGTTATAAGATGCCTGACTTGGGTGTTAGAAACTTTTGTTTGTTTGTTTGTTTGTTTTTTGTTTTTCTGAGACAGGGTTTCTCTGTGTAGCCCTGGCTGTCCTGGAACTCACTCTGTAGACCAGGCTGGCCTCAAACTCAGAAATCCACCTGCCTCTGCCTCTGCCTCTCGAGTGCTGGGATTAAAGGCGTGCACCACCATGTCCGGCTGGGTGTTAGAAACTTAAGCAAGTGCTTTTAACCACTGAACCATCTCCCTAGCCCAACCCCATAGTATTTTTTTTTTTTTTTTGAGGATGGGTTTAAAAAGCAAAAAACCAAAACCAAAACAATAAAAACCTAACAATGACAGCCAAAAGAAAGGGACACTATCAGAGTCCAGGCAACCTGGGCTCCAAATGCTCGCCCCTTCGTCCTTGGGTCTCAGGAGGATAGCAGGTCATATCTCGTGGTTCCATTGACTGCTGGATCTTTGTTTCCAAGTATAGGCCTACTGGCTTAGGGGGAAACGGTTGTTGCTTCTGTGCTTATAAGGGACACTGAAAAGTTGGTCCTTTTATAACACATCATGGTCTAATTTCATGACAATGATTTCTTTAGGAACTTATTCATCAGTGAGCTCTGTCTGTGGCTTGGCACACATTTCTCAGGCTGGAGATCAGAGTACTCGGCTTGGAAACAGTATGGAAGACCCAGACACAGTCATTCTGACCTTTTCTTTTTTAATTTTAAAGTTTTTATTTACTTTTATGTGTATGGGTGTTTTTCTTGCATGCATGTCTGTACACCACATGTATGCCTGATTCCCCTTGGAGGCCAGAAGAGGGTATCAGCTCCCTGGGAACTGAAGTTCCAGAATGGTCGGTGTTGCCATGTGGGTGCTAAGAATCAAACTCACGGGCCGGGCATGGTGGCGCACGCCTTTAATCCCAGCACTCGGGAGGCAGAGGCAGGCGGATTTCTGAGTTTGAAGCCAGCCTGGTCTACAGAGTGAGTTCCAGGACAGCCGGGGCTATACAGAGAAACCCTGTCTCGAAAAACCAAAAAAAAAAAAAAAAAAAAAAAAAAGAATCAAACTCAGGTTCCCCAGAAGAGCAGCCAGTGCTCTTAACTGTGAGTCATCTCTCTAGCTGGTCTTATCTTTAAAAAAAATTTTTTTTTCATGTATATATACACAACTGTGTGAGTGTACGATGCTGTGTGCAGGCCCATAGAGGCCTAAAGAGGGTGTCAGATGCCCTAGAGCTGGAGTACAGTTGGTTAGGTCTCCTGATGTGGGTGCTGGGAGCCACACCCAGGTCCTCTGAAGACAGGATACCCTCTTAACTAATGTGCCACCTCTCCAGTGCCTTGTCCTGATACCTGAGTCAGATCTTGATACCTGAACCAGAAAGGTGGCCCTCAGATTGAAGCGGCCATCTTCAGAGTGACTCACTCTGCCTTAAAGCCTGCTGAAGTCTCCAGAGGCCCCTGAAAACAGGCCTCTTAACCATTTGAGGGATACATAGACATGCCTGCCATAGAAAGGTACATATATAGAAAGTCTGTGTATGTAATGTAATGGAACCTAAGACATAGCACAGGAAGGGTGGGCCAAGGTCCTGCTGCCAGAGTCCTTTCCAGGCTGATGAGTGCCTACAGATCGTCCTTTGTTTTTGTGGTGGTGGTAATGTCTAGATAACTCAGTGCTGTGAGCTAAGTGCACTTTTAAAAAAGCACCCCCAGCAGCCATGAGTAGTGGTGCACATCTCTAAGCCCAGCACTCAGGAGGTAGAAACAGGTGGATCTATGAGTTAGAGTCCAATCTTTGTCTACATAGAGTTCTAGGACAACTAGGGCTACATAGAGAGACCCTGTCTCCAGATCCGCCACCCCCAAAAGTGAGCTCTCATTCTTCTCAGTATTACAGTGAGACTTTGGGGCTGGGGGTGCTGAGGTCTGAACTGAAGACCTCATGTATTCCAGGTGAGCGCTCTCTACCACTGACCCCCCAAACCCCACATCTAATCATTAGCATGTCATCATCTTTTAAGAGATCCATTTGGGAGGAAACACATCAGCATGGAAAGAAAACAGGCCACCAAGTGGCTGGGCTGTCATCTTGGCCCTGAACCTGACTAGATTTCTGTGGACAGGTCACTTGGAGCACATAATACCCTCCGCAGGGTGTTTCGAGCCCAAGGAAGGCGTCACATGTGGAAACACTTCAGTTTTCAAAGCCACATCCACGCGGGACGCTTCATTAATGCTGGGATTCCGTTTATGATTACTTCCCCTTGTCTTGTCAGCGCCCGCTTCAAAGACTATTTCCGTGTCAGCTTTGTTTTACAGTTAATCAATCAGCTGCACAGTTAGCAGGCTGTAAATGAGATGACTTACAGAATGGGGGTTTCCTTCTGGACGCGGTTATTTTTCTATAAGCATCTTAAGCAACACTAGACATTTGGAAGCCCTGTTTTATTGTCGCCTGTTTGCGGTTGCTTCTTAGCTCCTTACCCTTACTTTCAGATTTTCTGATTGTGTATGTGTGTGTGTGTGTGTGTGTGTGTGTGTGTGTGTATATATATACATATACATATATATATATGTATATATTGCACAACACTGTTTTTTTAAATATATATATAATACCACTAAAAAATATATATAATACCACTGTATGTATATATATGTATATATGTATATATATATACACACACACACACACACACATATGTATATACAGTGGTATTATAAGCTGGGACTACAGGCGTGTGGCGTGTCCTCACACCCTGCTGCAATGCTTTTCTGCTTTTGCCTCTGTGGGTTTTGCTAAGAGAACCCTGACACCACATCTGACTCTGGAAGGAATTCCTACTTGGTTTCCTGCCTCTGGCTGAATGACTAAAAGCTCGGATACTCAGCAGAGCAAGCCTCAGGCGGGCGTGGGAGGGAGGGAGGTGCTGCTGAGTCAGGTCCTTCCCATCCAGCTGCCTTTGAACCCCAAGACTGGATGGAGGTCTCAAGAGCTCATATTCTACTGGATTCAGGAGATTTTTCTTGAAATGGTCAGTGGCAAAGTTAGTGTTTTAATCTTGTAAGGTGCTGCTGGGGTCAAACCTGGGCTTTGATGTGTCAGGCACCAGTGCCCCTGAGCTACATCCCCGGTGTAGCCTATGCATTTTTACAAGGGTCACAAACACAGTCACTGCTGAGGTTGGAAAGTGCGAAGGTCTTTCATGCCCACATCTGCCCTCTCTCCAGTGACCATCCTGGCAAAGAGCCTACCCAAGGTTAATTCTGTCAGCACCTGTCACTCACAGGACCTCTGTCTTCCAGCTTTCTAAAGGCCAGGTGGCTGTAATAGAGTGTCACAGCAGACCCCTAACACTTAGAGATCTAAATGTTAAAATATGAATGATCAGGACTGGGGAGAGGCTCGCTAGGTAACAGTGCTTGCTGCCATGGGATTCCCCCAGCACCAGCTGGAGTATAGGCAGCTATAGTTTCAACACGGCGGCTCCACAGAGGATCACTGGGTCTCAATGGACAGCATAGTACAAAACAAAACAAAACCCCAAAAACAGCAGGACATCTTATGTCCTTTTCTGTTCTACCTACCTACCTACCTACCTACCTGCCTGCCTGCCTGCACGCATATATATATACATGTGCAAACACATATGTGTGCACAAGTAGACATATAGGGGCCCATGCAACCCCTCTCCTCTCACGAATATATACACCACCTATAGACTTGATCTTTACTCACCCATAAATAAACAAATATTGATGGTTTTCCAAGTTTAGAAGCAAGGCACCATAGTAAAGAAACAGAGGCCCCATGGTCATGCAAACTCTATATGCCCCAGGACAGGGGAATGCCAGGGCCAAGAAGTGGGAGTGGGTGGGTAGGGGAGCAGGGCGTGGGGAGGGTATAGGGGACTTTTGGGAAGGCATTTGAAATGTAAATGAAGAAAATATCGAAAGAAAGAAAGAAAGAAAGAAAGAAAGAAAGAAAGAAAGAAAGAAAGAAAGAGAAAGAAAGGAAGGAAGAAAGAAAGAGGCAACATTAGCTCAACTTGGCAGAAATCACAAGGGATGACTAACCAGGCTATCCAGTTTCTAGAAAATTCCTGTCCTGGGCCTGATGGCAGGTTCTGGTTCCATGGTTGCGGTTGGAACTATCAACCCAGAGATGCTGGCCAGAAATCCTCTGATGGTGAGCCATGAGGCAACACTATCACAGGGGGCAGACCCGGAACTTGTGAGCTGTATGGATGCAGACAGCAGAGAACATCTAAACCACTCACTCCCTCAGCCAGCACCACAGACGATGCTGGGAAACACAATGTGGTGATTTCTGAGAAAGCTCAGCTCCTGAGCGTGACCCCCAGAGCTGCTCCCAGGCTAAGAACTGCCCCTGCCTGCGCTTGACAGAGGGGCTAAGCTTTTCTTTCTCAACAGCTGCTGCAAATCTGTGGGATGAAGCCAAAGCTGACCCAGATGTAGGATGGATCAGCGAGCTACGTGGTCAGGTCAGCCGGAGCCTTCTCAGGCAACGCCCCCTGCCCTTCCACCCAGCGCTGACTATAGTCACAAACCACCTTTTCTGTGCAAGGCACTCAAAACACACCCTTGAGTGGGTCCCACCTTTCTAAACTAACACAGCCCACACTGTTGCAGAGAGCCATAAATAAAATCTTCCTCCCACCTCCAACATCAAGGCAATATATACCTTACAGGATCTCAGGCTAGACTGCCTGCCGTTAGCCACTCAGTGACCTCAAGCAAGAGAGAGCTAACTTCTCCGAGAGCTAACCTTTTCCCGAGCTCCACCATCTGCGAAATGGGGTAGCAGGCCCTACAGTCATGGACTGGTGAAGAAAAGATGAGTTACTCCCAGTGCTTAGACTAAGGCCTGACCCAGGTGAGCGGATGTGCAGCAGAGGAAGGCTCACACACCAGCCTCACTGTTGGCACCCCAGCTCTACCCCCACCTTCTAGCTGCTCCTGGAGGCTTTGTTCTAGTCCCAGAGGTCACCCCAGACGCTTGATCCCCTTGCTCCTGCAGCATCACTTCCAGGATGTGATTTGGACTGTGGTGGAGCTACTGGCCAAGGGCAGTGCTCAGTGTGTCATGTATTCCGTGAAAGCTGCGTGAACGGGTTCATGGGGGAATGGGATGTGGGGGTGGAGGTCAGCTAGACCGGGTACTTGACTAAGCAACCAAGTCAGGCTCTTTAACACATAAATGATCTGCTTCAAATGCCAGTGTGATCAGGGCTCTTCTCCCTTTCTCTAATAATGCCCTGCCCCCTTCTCATCCCTCCTTTTACTGGAGTCAGCACAGAGAACAAAGAAGCATGTGGATTGGGCCAAGATGGTCGGATCCATCACTCGCTTATGAGAACACAGCAGCCTCCCACCATGCAATTTCAACACAGGATTTGGAGGCGGAGGGTCAGGGTCTCATCCAAGCTGATCAAGAACTCTCTTGATGTAACCCAGGCTAGCTTTGAGTTTGAGATCCTCCTGTTCCTGTCCTAGTCTTCTGAGTATATAATAAGACTCTGTGGGGCTTTGACCATATGCATATATACCCCATAAAGCTGATGGTGCCACCTGCCAGAGAAACAAGCAAAGGAGACAAAGAAAAGACGGGCTTAATTGACTATGCCAGGGATCTGCGTGCTAAATAAACCTCCTACACGTGCCCACCTCCATTGTAAGAGGAGGTGTGGGGAGTCACTAGAACTGCATACATGGGTGATTTGGTCCTCATTAGTGAGATCTTTAGTCTGAGCCCAGTGTGTGGGAGGGCGGTGTGGAACAGTAAAACGGTCTGGCCTGGGTCTGCCCAGACTCTGACCCTGTGGTACACTAAGTGGATGATCTTTGCATCTGTCACATCATCTCTCAGAGCCTTAGCTTCCTCAGGAGAAAAATGGGGATTATAATATTGCTTCATACCACACCGTGAGGATTAACATTTTATACTATGGCTTTGTGCACAAGGCTCCGGGTTCTATCCCCAGCACCACCACAAAAACAAACAAAAAACCCAAACAAGTAAACAAACAAAAAACACTGCCTCTTCTCCTAGACCAACAATGATGTCGCCTCTGACCTCTGACCTCTGACCTCGGCCTAGCACCTCTGTCAGCTGTAGGTTCCTAGTCCTGGTGGGGAGGGAAGGAAGGACATGATCTCTTGGGCCTTGTATCTATTTGGGATACCTTCAGACATAACAGACAGGGTGACACCCCTACCTGGTAAAGGCAAGGTCCCTCTCTGCCTGGGGTGTGAGCACTCAAAAGTCTCAAAGCTTCGCTTCCCTTGTAGGACACTTCCTGTAACGGACCACTTTGCTGCTGGAAGGAGGAGAAAACCCATCTGCTACTTCCACTTCTGCACCCATCCCTGGCAGCCAGGCTCTCACACACTGCTGGTGCACTGAAAGCTTCCCTTCCGTAGTCACACCTTCTGGCAAGGCTTAGCTTAGCAACCACTGTGGAACCCTCCTCCAAAGGGACCACTGTGTTCTGGGGTCATTGAGGCAGGAACCGGAGGGCAGGGAATGGGAACACAGGCTCTGGGGTTTGGATACTGTCTCTGCCACCTTGGGAAAATATCACCCTCCACGTGCTTTGTTCTATGCCAACCACCAGCTGGCTTTGTGGCCCCTCCTGCCCAGGAGAGAGAGTGGGCCACACACCACACACTGGAAATGCTCAGAAGTATCTCTGGCACATGGTCCTCTCAGGAGTCCATACTAGGGCAATGGGCCTGTGGTCTTCAAACTCAAAAGCACTGAGGAGGCAGCCCCGTGCTGGGTGCTTAGGTCACCAGAGTGCCACTGGCCCTGTCAGGCCTGGGACAAAGCGCCATGCAAATAAGTCCCCTCTTTATGAGGGACTTTCTGCCAGAGGGCAGGCACATGGGTGAGGGAAGGCTGCTAGGGTGAGGTGACACAGTGATGGCTTGACTTTGGGAAAAAAAAACCCAAAACAAAAAACGGGAGATGGTGGTGGCTTTGAGTGGAGCAAAGATCATATATGGATGAAACTGCAGCCTGCCCCAAACCCCTGGATTTATTACAGAAGTGAAGACTCTTTCCAGGCTGCCTCCAACCCACTGATTTTCCTGTCTCACAACAGGGGAGTCACTAAGATGGGGTTGTTAGTTACAACCGCAACCAGACACAGGGTCTGTCTGATGGGTACCACACAGGTAGGAACCAGAAGTTGAAAGTCCAGAGGCAGATCTCGGTGTGGCTCAGATGTCTGTATCTGACACCCAGCTGCAAAGACAAGGTCTCGCTAGGTAGCCCAGCTGGCCTTGAACTTGAGATCTTCCTGTCCCAGTTTCTATGTACTTCATAGTACCCCAAGTGATGATTATAGGAGTAGGCTCCTAACCCTGGCAGAGCAGACTTGGTTTGATGATTATAGGAGTAGGCTCCTAACCCTGGCAGAGCAGACTTGGTTTCTTTGGTGGGGAAGGCTACAGTGGGATGGATGCTAGCAAGGACAGAGCACGGACCTGAGAAAGTGTAGGCAGAGGGACCTAAGGAGGCGAGGCACATTCTGAGAACCATACTTCCTCAAAAGTCACATGAAAAACAGCTTAGTCCCCCAAATCCATCCAGGGAGCCTTGTATGCAGACTGGTTCCCATCAACAAGTATAAATCGGTATGATTAAAGTCTAAAAATACCAAGGTCCCCTTTAAAAAGTGTTAAAAATTACTGGGCGATGGTGGCACAGACCTTTCATCCCAGCACTTAGGAAGCAGAGGTAGGCAGATCTCTGTGAGTTTGAGGCCAGCTTGGTTGGTCTATACAGCCAGTTCCGGGTCAGCCGGGCCTATACAGAAAGATCCTTCTCAAACAAACAAACAAACAAACAGACAAACAAACACATTTTACAAATGCCACAATTCTAAAAGCCTCTGAATTCATCTAGTACAGGGATGGCTTGGAAAGCTCGGTGCCTAATGCTTGGAATGCGGTATCATTTCTAGCACTCTTTAAGGAGGGTCGTTTACCAAGCTGTTCGATTTCCTGCCTGAATGGTTCGATGACTAGGGAGATGAGCAGTGTTCTGAGACTACAAAGAGGCATATGGCTTCCAGGATCTTCCCTGCCAGCACCGCAGATGCAGCCTAGGGGAAGTGGCCGGGCTTCCCCACGCTGGATTTCCCACAAGCTGACAAAGGGATTGCTTACAGCCCATCTGGTCCCAAAACCTCCGCAGGGCAGAGTGGCTTGGAAGAGCCTTGTAATAACGGGCTGGAAGGGCTAAAGAAACGCTGCGAGTTTTCCTCTGACAGTGGGACAAATAGCCAGTGTGGGTCTGGAGACAGGCGTCCCAACCCGAAAGGCAGTCATGTCTAGTGGGGGATAGAGTTTCTAGGACTTGTGTCACTGTGGAAGTGCCAATAGAGCTGGAAGATTGTCCACATCATTTTCCCTTCCCCGTGTCACACCAAGCAGTACCCTTTTGCTTAAACACAAAGACATTGGTCTGTAGCAGCCTTTGAGAGACATGTCACCTGTTTTCAATCCACAGTGTTAAGGTCATAACTTAAGAGGGAAATTTTCTATACCAGATCCTGACAGGACCCACAAGGCTAAAACAAAAGCGAAGAGCAGAAGCTGGGGGTGGGGGTGGGGGTGGGGGTGGAGGGCCATAGGGGTGGAGGGGTGGTGTATGCCTTTAGTCCCAGCACTCAGGAGGCAGAGGCAGGTGGATCTCTGAGTTCAAGGCTAGCCTGGTTTACAGAGCCAGTTCCAAGACAGCCAGGGCCACACAGAGAAACCCTGACTTGAAAAATGGAGGAGCCTAAAAATGACAGCCACTTTGAAGGAGGACCACGCCTTGCAGATCTGGGGATTTGCGAGGGTACATGCTTGTCCAGGCAATGTTGCCTCCCACCCCCTTAGCTGGAGGACAGGAGATGGAACCAATTCACCCCGACTGGCCCAGCCCTTCTTGCTCCATAGTAGTCTAAGGCAATCACTTATAAGAACAGATAAAGGGGCTTTGCAAAAACAGACCAGTGGAGGCAGAGGCAGGCGGATTTCTGAGTTCGAGGCCAGCCTGGTCTACAAAGTGAGTTCCAGGACAGCCAGGGCTATACAGAGAAACCCTGTCTCGAAAAAAACAAAACAAAACAAAACAACAACAACAACAAAAACAGACCAGTGAGTTCAAATCCCAGCAACCACATGGAGGCTCACAATCACCCGTAATGAGATCTGACGCCCTCTTCTGGTGTGTCTGAAGTCAGCTACAGTGTACTTATATATAATAATAAATAAATCTTTGGGCCTGAGTGAGCAGAGTTGACCAGAGCGAGCGGGGTTGACTGGAGAGAGTAGTGGTCCTAAAAATTCAATTCCCAACAAGTAAAATGAAGGCTCACAACTGTCTGTACAGCTATAGTGTACTCACATACATAAAATAAATAAATAAATCTTAAAAAAAAAAAAGGACCAGTGAAGGCTTCTCTGTTAGTTTATTTTTTTTTAAGATTTAATTTATTTTTATTTGGTGTGTTTGGGTGTTTTGCCTGAATGTATGACTCAGAACCATGTGTGTCCCTGGGTATCAGATTCACTGGAACTGGAGAGTTAGTTGTAATCTGCCACGTGGGTGCTAGGAATCAACCCTTGGTCCTCTTGAAGGGCAGCCAATGCTATTAACTGCTGAGCCATCTATCTCTCCAGCCCTTCTGTTGGCATTTTACATTGAAAAATAAATCATACCAGGGAACATTCTGTGTCTGAACACAGACACCCACTGTGTCTGAACACAGACACCCATCTCTGTTTCCTCTCAGCAGCAGTGTTAGCCCAGGGGACAGGACAGAAGGGCTCCTCCGTCTCCTCAGTTCTCGTCAGGCTGACAGGCTAGGGCCTCACAGCTTCAGGCTGATTTCCTATGAACCTTCAAAGAGCTGAGCACTGGCAGGGCCCGTTTCTCACACTCTATAGCTGTCAGCAAACCCAGCACCAATGAGAAAGAGACGATGACAGAACAAGGTGGACATGAGGGGATTTTAGATGTAATCCGCCAAGTCAACAGCAAAAGGGAATTCCATCTTTCCAGAATGCCCACCACCATACAGGGCTGGCCACCGAAGACCATTTCAGTCTACACTGACTACTCACAGAGAAGCAAACCCTATGCTGCTTGTATCTTGGGGTGCCTTCTGACTTCAGGCCAACAGAATGGGCTGGCTGCTTCTCACATGTGGCCCCACAGACGAAGCAAGAAGTGGCCAAGTAAAGCCACTTCTGCACGTCACACATTCACCATGGCCCCTGAAAAGCCCTCCCTAAGTTTCGATCAGAAACAGAACATCAAGCAGACAGCCTCAGCTTCCAGCAGATCAGGAATGCGATTGCATAACGCCTCCTAAACCAAACGCTATAAATTACAGGCCAGAGGGCCCAGCTTTTCCATGTCGGCTCTCCAAAAATGAAAATAAGAACAGGAAGTATGGTCTTGTGTGAATGGCGGAGACTTTTTTTTTTTCTGTCAGTGGCACCCGTACCTGTACCACCACGGAGCCTTCAGCGCCCAGCACAGCACTCTTCCCAATTTCCTCCTTGGTTCTTATTTCATCAGGAGACAAAATCTGTCCCCTCTCCCCTCCCTGGCTACACACAGAGCTCTGTTTTCTTGTCAGGGCTTTCTGAGTGCCCAGTTATAAATCCCTTGTTACCACTTTCCTGCTTCAGGAAGTCCCACTGAGCTCAGGCCAAATGACAAGGAGAGGAAACACAATGACGTGAGAAATTCCCAGTCTGGGGGTGGGGGTGAGGGGTGGAGATCAAAGATAATCCTAAATGCTGGGTCTACAAGGAGCCTGGCATGTGAAGGCCCTCCATAAACTGGACTGGATTAGTCCAAGATGGTAACATCATCTCACCGGGAAGCCAGCGTGCTGGGCGCCTTCTCAGCTCAGAAAAAAAAAAACGGCATCCACCACAGGGCCAGCTGTGTCTGGGGTGAAAGGAGTCAGTCAGATCTCATCCTAAGAAGCTGTGACGCCACGTCCCAAGATGCCTCTCTACAGAAACAGACTGGCCTGCGCTGTCTCCCTCTCCCAGCGCCTTGAAAGCACGCCACGGCACAATGAACTGAGGAACAGCAGGGATACTAAAGAGAGGGAGGTATATTGTTTGGAAACCAGAAGACAGGGTGGAAAAGATGAAATTCAAGACAGATGTGTGTGAGCCACAAACATATGTCCTTGAGTTGATGCATCCAAAGGTTTCCTGTAGAATAAAGGAAAAAGGGCGACAAACGTAGTACAGAAATAAACACGGGAGTAAGCGTGGAGTGCGGCGTGGCTCTCCCCTCTTCTCACAAAGAAACATCAACTCTCTCTCTCTCTTTCTCCCCCCTCCCCCGCTAAATAACGCTATCATCAAACCAAGTGTGAGAAGGATCCACAAAGATACACTAGTAATGAAGCAGAGGTTGTCTGAAGTCCCTGTCACTCTCAAAAAGGATGTCAACCACCAACAATTTATTTCCAATTACTGAGTGTTGTTTTTAATCTCTAAAAGGCACTGGTGCAAATAATAGTGTTCGCCAAGTTCATGTCTAGCCATTAAGGAAAAAAAAAATCAAGCAGGAAATTTAGATGGGCATTTCCATCAAAACACAAGCATATGAGACTGAGGCCCGAAAGCCATTTTTACAACTCGAGGTAAGTGTGTGCACCACCTCTAAACAGCACACAGTTGCTTCCAAACGTCTCACGGGGAGAAAGAAAATCTAAGTAGCCCGTTTGGCTGGGTTAACTTCTCTCAGTTTGTTACAAAGGTGACAAGGAAGGGCTGGGTTCACCTGGATGGTCAAGTGTCACATTTCAGGATGCAGTTAGGCACAAATTCTGGTCCATGCCACAACCATGCCTGGTAGCTTGTCATCAATAGGCACTTAATGAACAACTAAACTCAACTGTTTGCGCCAGATGGTGTGGGGACAGAGGGATTAAGATGGGGCTTTCTGCCTTTAAGGGAGGAGCAGAACCTAATAAGAATGCAAGCCAGTTCCCTCCCCACCCCACTCATATCTCAGCAGCTGAAAGCCCAGGGCCAAGCTTCTGCCCTGTGCTCCAGCCCCTGGCTGAAGGTGACCGCAGCAGCAGATACCTATAGACACTTGGCCTTGGATGTCATCATTCTCTCTCTTGGGAATGTAGAGCTGGATCCATAGATGAATTCAGTAAGACTGGAGGTGTCAGGCTGGAGAGATGCGATGGTTCAGTGGTGAAGAGGTCTTGTGGTCCTGGCAGAGGACCTGGGTTCAGTTCCCAGCACCTATATGACGCTCACGACTGTGTGTAACTAGTCCCTCTCAGACTGCTAGTGGTGCACACACATACATGCAGGCAAAGCACACCAACACATAAAACAAAACTAAATAAACCTAAAACAAAACAACACAACAAAACCCACAGAGATATTGCAGGCTACCCACATTGATTCTTTTAGCCCTTGGACAGCCTCTCCCTTCAAGGTCTTGGGCTCTGGTAGCCAGAGACTTCATCCCTTTATTTCCGGAGACAGTGATCACTTGCTAAGTGTAGTGGGGATGGGAGCAAGGTAGCTGCTGGGGAGAAGGAGACAGACCAAACACTCCTGTCAAGGGGCAGGCACAAGGATTTCGTTGGGCTTGGGACAGAGAGAAACAGAGCAGAAGAAAGAGATGGCATTAAGACCTCTGAGAGGAAGAGAACAGAGAGAGGAGCAAAGGGCAGACACTGCAGTCCCAACAGGGTGGAAACCTGCTTCCAAAACCAGACCTCCTGTCTGCTCCTACTGTGTCCCAGCTGCGCTCCATTTCCTGGCTCTGGATACCCCAGGGATTAACGACTATTCTGAGTCTAACCCAATCTACTTATGCCAGCTTGAGTGAATTTCTGTTCCTAGTAAACAATTCCTCAGACAGACTCATGGTGTGTTGGAGTAGGGAGAAGCCCTCCCTGCTTAATGCGGCAGTGAGGAAGGAAAGAGCAAAACCTCGACACTCCTGGTGCTCTCCAAGGCCTTTCTCCCCCACATCCACGGCAAGGCAAACATATCCTAAGTGCGCCCAGCCCTATTATCTTTTTGTACACAAATTTAGAGCCCTTTCCATAGTAACTGATAACTTATCACAGGCTTTCTCTTGAAATTTGAGATTTAAGAGCATAACTACTATACATTTCTTTTCCCTTCAAGATTTGAAACAGAAGATTCACTTACATGGTAGATCTTGACGACATTGGTATTCTTTTTTTCCTCATAACATTTTTTTTTTTTTTTACCTTTTCACTTAAAAGAAACATCTTGAGGCTTCTTGGCATGCCTAAATTGCTACCACCACACTAACTGTTGTGCTTTGAGACAATTATTAACTAAAGTAAGGGTTACTGGAACAGAAGCACTGCTGTCTCTTAACGATCTGCCCACTAACAAAGACAGTTATGAAGAGACAGATGGGAGAGTAGCATATACAATGTGGGTATGCAGGATAACAGCTGAGATTGTCTGAGATGTCCTCCTGCAACTTCAGAACAGCGTGCAGTTTAAAGCCTACCCGCTGTTTCTTTTTACAACTCTCCATGTAATGTCCTCAGATAGTCATTAACTGAAATGTATGGAAGGCAAAACTAGAGACCACCAAAAATCCGAGGGACCACTGTGTTATTCTTCTATGTGCCTGGGGCTCTATGGCACACGTTCTTCCTCCTCCTGGGGGCTGCAAAATGACTTCTTGCCTAAGAGGACAGAACAAATTGGTCCCAGGACTGCTTCACTCGGTGCCAACCACCAGCCCAGGAAATGTCAGTACTTTAAAAATGTAAGCTGAAAATATGATTTGCATGTCATATGTATATAGATGTGAGAAGAGACTGCCTCTTGGACTGTGGCTCCAAGGGAAGGTGGCTGCAAACAAACCCCGACTTGCCAAGAAAAGTTATTCATTTGTGTTCTCCAATCGTGGCCCCTCCCCCAGACCGCTCTGTCTCCAAGGTGTGCCACACCAAAGCAGAGGGAGGAGGGAAGAAAGGCTGGGGCTTTTTCTACAGACAAGATGAAAAGACAGTTAAGGAAAACACAGACAGAAACAGACAGGACCGCACGTGCCTATAATCCCAGCAACTCAAGGAGACTGACATGGTAGGATAACCATGAGTTCAAGGCCAACCTGGGTTATATAGTGAGTACCAGGTCAGTCAGGACTACCTAACAAAACCTTTCCTCAACAATCAGACAAATCAATACATGTCCTTTACGGTGTGGTAGATGCACATCCTTTACAAGGTGGTTTCTGTTGTGATGCTCACTGAACACAGGGGAGGGCCATGCACACGTGTGAGTGTGCTCTACCCTGCAACTACACTCCTAGACCAATGTGTCCCCAACGTATGACACCCAGCAGCAGGCACAGTAGATCCCCATCTTCAGTGTTAAACACATGTCCTAGACCAGTCTCACTAGCACCTTCCTATAAGCTGGTTCCAGAAGGCACGGGTGCCACAGAACCCACACGGGCAGCGGAGAGCTTTTGAGACTGAGACAGAAGTGATTTTCTCCTCCATGAAAGAAACGTCCCCAGGAATCAGAACTTGGATATTGCCTCGAATCAGTTGCTTAGCAAACGAAGTGCAGAGGCTTTCTAAGCAGAAACCACACACAGATGAGTTCTCCATGAGGCGACCCGGCACTCTGGGACACGCTGGCCATTTTAAAGAGCACAATGACCCTGTCAGCCCTCAGCAGAACCGAACTGTTAAATGTCAACACATTTCAGGCAGGTCTCCAGACCACCCACATTAGAGCCTTGTGTCCAGAAGCAGGAACCTTGGTGGAAAAGCCTGCCTCTGTCACCCTTGAGTTCTGTTCCCTGTGCTCCTGACTCTAAATCTGGGAAGGCAATGCAGACAGGCAGGGAACAGGGTGAGAGATGCCCTTCTAGGGCCTCCATAGAGGAAGAGCTTAGACAGCTGGGAGCATGGAGGGAGGCTGTGATGAAAAATAAATGCTGCCGCCGCCACTGCCACCACCACCACTACCAACAACAACAACAACAACACCAGGCAGTAGTGATGCACACCTTTAATCCCAGCACTTGGGAAGGGGAGGCGGATGGATCTCTGAGTTCGAGGCCAGCCTGGTCTACAGAGTAAGTTCCAGAAGCCAGGGCTACACAGAGAAACCCTGACTCAAAACAAAAACAAAAACAAAAACAAAAACAACAGCAACAACAACAAAAGAAAAAGAAAAAGCAAGCAAGAAGACAAACAACAGTAGGAGGGCTGGAGAGACGACTCAGTGGATAAGAGCACCTACTGCTCCCACAGAGGACCTGGGTTTTTGTCCCCGTTTCCATATTGGTGCCTCACAACCATCCATAACTCCAGTTCCAGATACTTTGATACCCTCTTCTGACCCACACAGGTACCAGGCACGCACCTGGTGTACATGCATACATGCAGACTAAACCCTTATACATACCAAATTATCTATTAAAATTAAAACAAACAAAACTTAGCCTTTTCCCCCACTCCACGAAGGGCAGGCTGGAGGACAGAGGGGTGAAGTCGCCAGGCTTCAGTATCTTTTCATCTCCCTGAGTCACGTGCCCCCCCCCACCCCGCCCCAGCTGGAGAAACCATCACTGCTCACAAGTTTACTGTGCCTATTAAACCAGATGCAAAGTCCAGACAGCTCCCCCAGTGCCCTGGCACGGCTGCATACAGTCTGCACCGTGACCCTCACTCTCGCTTGCTTATTTTGCTTTAAATAGACTCTTTCTAAAATGCCAGGTTTATTTGGAAAAACAAAAAACTTAGCACCATTATCCCAAATAGAGGGTTACTGTCAACCTAAGTCTAGGAGAGCTTCCCCAGTTGCTGGGTTTGCTTCTGGCCCCTGTGGCCTGCAGAGGGCGCTGGAGCTGCCTTTCTGCACTAAGGAGAGATTGCTGAGTTTCCCAGGGATTGAATGATGAGGCCAACCCGTTAAGATTTTCTGGTGATAAAGGCACAGACTTGGAAAATGCAGAGTGGAAAAAGCGCGTTGTGCTCCAGGCAGGGGTGCCAATCCCAGTAACAGCCCTCCACTTTAAACTCCTGAGGCCGGGTGCCAGCCGATGGTGAAGGGAAGGAGGATCTGGCGGGCTGGCGGGGAATGAAGGGTTCTGCCGGTCTGGGACATTCCAACACCAAGAGCCTGCCTCAGCCATAGTCAGGTAACCATAAAGGGACCCTGATAAACTCACCCCTGTCAGGAAGTGGATCAGGGTCTCTCCCGCCCGCCCGCCCGCAGCTGTTTCCTGCTCCCTAACACCTGCTTGTTCTCTCTGCCTCCAGAAAACTCTAGGAGGGACCAAC
The DNA here is from genome assembly GCA_902729485.2 of Mus minutoides. Classification (NCBI taxonomy): domain Eukaryota; kingdom Metazoa; phylum Chordata; class Mammalia; order Rodentia; family Muridae; genus Mus; species Mus minutoides. The sequence continues at coordinate 938,676 of LR749844.1, forward strand.
TTCTATCTGAAGTCCAAAAGGTTCAGGGGCACCCCCCACCCCCCCACTTTCTCTCTTCCCTCAGTGACTCTGATTGCTTAGAGCTGGGGTCTAAGTTAGAAGGAAGTGTGTGGAGCAGAAAGCCGAATTGGGCTGGGTGAGGAGAGAGGTAGGGAAGGCAGCTCTGGTCGGAGCAGGGTTGCAGACAATGCAATAGTTGAGGCTACACCAAATCCATCAGTACACCACGAACCCCACCTCCGCCCCAGGCACGGCATTATCTCTGGCACAAATGGAGCAGGGAAGGATTTCAGTAATAATGTTTAACATTGTATTTCCATAGGAGTACCTGCATCAGAATCCCCATGAATGGGGCACACAGATTTCTAAGCTCCACTGAATCTCATTCTGGAACTATGGTGACATAGAAATTGTAAAATTTAAGTGAGGTCCCAGGTGAGTCTCAGAGCCACTAAGTTTGAGGCCCGCAGGCTTTGGTGCACGGCCTCTCTAACGGTTCTTGGTTTCCTACCCGTTAGTTAGTTTCCACTCAGACTGAAGGCTGGGGATCAGAAACCCCTTCCTTGGAGCAGCCTTCTCGGGTTGCCTACTGCCTTCTCTGAGTCAGATCAGGCTCTCATTAGCTTCCTGGATCTACTGTCTGTAGCAGTTCTACTGCCTCTGTGTTAGCTTTAGCATGGTGACTGTGGACCAGTGTCCTCCGTGCTAGGTAGGCTACAGCACCCTGTGGGGATCCTTTCCTTGCCCATGTATCTTAGCTTCCAGCCTAGGGTCACTGAGACAGTGAGAATGCCTGCTCATAAGATAAAAGAGGGCCTTACAAGGCCAGCAAGTACTTGATATCCTCCTGGCCCTTTTAAAATTCTCACTTTATTTTTGAGACAGGACCTTACTATGTAGCCCTGGAATTTGCTGTATAGACCTGGCTGGTCTAGAACTCACAGAGATCATCCTGCCTCTCCCTCCTGAGTGCTGGGACTAAAGGCACGTGCCACACTCCTAGTGGAAATTTTATTTCATATTTGAATCTATCTATACCTTTTCATTTTAAACAAAGATCTGTTTTTTTTTTTTTTTACATGTCACATATGCTTTGTGTGTGTATATTTACATGTATGATGTGTATGCCTGGTGCCAGAGGAGGTCAGAAGATGGCATCAGATCCCCAGTAGGAGTTGTGTGCCATTACAGGAACTGAGCCAAGTCCTCTGCAGGAACAGAGATGCTCTGAGCCATCTCTCCAGTCCCTTAAACTTTGATTATGGGACAGAAGCTTGCTAAGTGGCCCAGACTGGCCCCGAATTTGTGATCCTCTTATTTCTGTAGCTCGGATTAGAGGTATGAGCCGCCACGCCCACGCACCCCTCGCTGTCCACAGGCAGGCTTTTAGGTAGTTGGAAGACCTTGTGACAGCAAGTCCCCGAGAGAAGGACCCTACTGTGTGTGGGGGGGTGAGTCCCACAACTTTTCATTACTCCATACTTACCTGAATGGGGTTTCAAGAGTTTAAGGCGTTTTATAAGCTGTTAGAACCAGAAGAGAAACATCCCCTGACTATCTCCAGTCTGACTGTGCTCTAAGGGGCTTCAAGGTCTGTGGAAAGACTACGCATAGTTCAAACTTAGGAGCCTGTAGGGCCTGGGAACTCCCTATCTGAGGTCAAGGGTAAGAAAATGGACATTTTCCATCCATCCCAAGATAGCTTCTCAGAGGCACGTGAAAACATGCCTATTACCTCAGGACTGAAACAGGGATAGAATTTCCCCAGATCTCATAGCTTTGTTGAATTAGTCTCAGTTTGTCTGTCTGTCTGCCTGTCTCCTTCTCTCTGAAAACATGCCCTAGAAGGAAGCAATCCTCTCATTCCTCAACAAGTACAGGCCTGCTCCCATCTGATCCACCACCACTTCTGGCAGCCAGAATACCCACAAATGTTTCGCTCTGCCATGGGATATGTAGAATAAATTAAGTTTGGGAGAGGGGGAAATCATAAAACAAGCCCCTGCGCCTACAGACTGTGTACCTTGGCAGGGGGAATGTGTGTGTTACAACAGATTTATCCAGCGAGCCAGAGAGCTCAATCAAAACCAGGGAAAATGATTCCTGTCAGAGGCAGACAGCTCCAGGGTTGCTTCTCGGGGAGATTCAGACACTCAGGCCAACCTCTCCTCACATCTGCCAAAGTTCTTCACGATGGCTGAGGGTTGGAAAGGCCTCAAACCCTGACCAGGAGTAGATGGACAGCTCAGGGTCCCAGCTTGTTCAAGAGCAACACAAGATGCTCTGGGGAAATCTGGGACTCTGACTGGATTCGTCTTCTGATGATTCCAAAGTCACTGTAGAATAGGTTCTCCGATGGGAACCTACCAGGCTCCTTAAGTACAGCTCCATCCATCTTGCTAAGTATGTGACTTTCTGTGGCAATTCCCATTTCTGGGACTGAGCATTCCCTGCCTCCAGGTGGTCAAGTTCACTTGGACCAAGGTAGACTCAAGCTAATTAAGTCTACAGAGCCCTGGCTGGCCTGGAGCTTGCTAAGTAGACCTGGCTGGCCTTGAACTCATAGCAATCCACCTGCCTCTGCCTCCAAGTGCTGAGATTAAAGGAGTGTACCACTACTCTCAGCTGGCCCCAAACCACATTTAAGGGAAGCTGTTTAGATACAGAAACATCATATGGACGAGGCTAAAGACGCTCACCATCACCAAAGGAGCTAAGATCAGAAAAAGTGGGCAGTTTCCTAACTGAGGTCACTTGGAGTTTAGGAGAGTTCTCGTTTGGGTTTTAATTGCTTGTAAGAGTTCCTAAATGGCAAATAAAGGACAAGAATGTGAACGTTAACTTCCCTGAGATGTTTATTTAAAAGATAAAAAAATTGTTCCCTGAAACACTTAGGCAGGAAAGGATTAAGACTAGGTGTTTTAAAACCGGGGTGGGGGCGGGGAGGAAAGAGAAGCCCAGATCATGCCAAACACAAGACAGCAGCTGTGGAGCCATTTCCCTGCCCAGGCACAATCCATCACTAGGATCCCAGATCTGCTCAAGCCATGCCAGTCAGTTCATCAGACGGGACGGAAGAGACCGTCCAAACCTGCCCCTGGGAGCTTCGCCCACCCTCAAGTGCTCGCTTGACTTTCTCCAACTGTCCTGCAGGATAGTCTGCCAGCCAGCATTTGCCTTTCAAAAACCAAAACAGTTACTAAAGCTACTTTACAGACTGACTGGGCAAACACGGGTGGTTGCTTCTAGCGTGTTTCCTCTGCTCACCAATGAACTTGTGTGTGTCATAAAAAAAAAAATGGGCCAACGCACACACATGGGGCCACAGAAGAGAAGTCAGAAGCTAAGCGCAGGGGTGGCACCTAGCAGCGCAGGGGTGGCACCTAGCAGCGCAGGGGTGGCACCTAGCAGCGCAGGGGTGGCACCTAGCAGCGCAGGGGTGGCACCTAGCAGCGCAGGGGTGGCACCTAGCAGCGCAGGGGTGGCACCTAGCAGCGCAGGGGTGGCACCTAGCAGCGCAGGGGTGGCACCTAGCAGCGCAGGGGTGGTACCTAGCAGCGCAGGGGTGGCACCTAGCAGCGCAGGGGTGGCACCTAGCAGGAGAAGTGAGATTGCTCTTAGTGTATCAGCATATTGTTATAAGAAGTTTCGACTTAAAAAAACAGATTTAAAATCTTTTATTTATGCTTATGTGTGTGCGAGCCTTGGATGTGTACATGCCCATGACAGTTATGGCTAGCCTGGAGCTGGAGTTACAGGCAGTTGTGAACTACCTGATGTCTGAGAACTGAACTTGGGTGCAAGGGCAGCAAGCACTGGTAACCACTGAGCCCTCGCTCCAGCCCCTTGCCTTTTTTAACATCGTATGAATCATATGTATCATAAGAATGAAGATAAGATCGTGAGTGGGGAGAGCGAACTGTGTAGCAGTAGGAGCAGCATGCTCTGTACCTGACTGTGAGAGCAGCCACCGAGCAGCACAGAGACCTTGGGGCTCTTGGGGACACTGCTCTACTGCTTGCCCTGAAGTTCCTAAGATGGTTAGCACAAAGAGCTAAATGAAGTCTTGCGCTTTACGTGGTAAGGTTACTGATGGAGTTCAAGGTTCTCATCGCGGGACAAGGGACACAGAGCCCACAAGCACAGAATGGGGAGGACAAGAGCCTGTGGGGTGATGGTTCTGAACCCGACATTCTCAAGATGGTTTAAGCTTTGAGAAAATATTCAGTTTTCTTGGCACTTTCTCTCCTGTCTGGAAGCAGTGACACACCTAGCGACGAGCCCCGCGTTCCTGGGAATTCCTGGGTTTAGAGACAGGTTCGACAAATGGGAATGAACTACTGCTATGGCTTAAAGTGTCTGGCACCTATTGTCTGTGATTTCAGAGAGACAATGCCTCCACCAAGAACATACTGGCTATCCCGGATGGATAGTGAGATGCAGTAAGAAATACACATTGCCTCTGGAGTACTTTTTATTTTTTGAGATAGGGCTAGCCTGGAATTCTTGAGATACGCATGCCTCTGCCTCCTAAATGCTGGAATAATCCCTATGACCTAAAGTCTTTCCCGCTCCTGCCTTTTTAAAACAACAACAACAACAAAACTCATAAAACAAAACCACAAGATCGCACTATGTAGCTCAAGCTGTCCTAGAATTCATGACCCTGCCTCATCCTTCCAAGTGCTGAGACACCAAAGTGTGCACCAACCAGGATGGGCTCCCTTCTAGTCTTTTTGATAAAACAAAACAAAACAAAACAAAACAAACAAAAAAACAACAAAAAAGCATTTGACCTGAACCTAATCTCAAAGAAACAACATAATAAATTTAGAATGTAGACAATTCTTCGAGACAACTGACCTTCATGTAATGTTAGGTCTTGAACGTGCTAAGGACATCGCCAAGGGGACGCCTTTGTTCTGGGAAGTTACTCACTCAAGGTCTAGGAGTGAAATACCCTGTGTGTTGTACACATTCCATTTTCACAGGCTTTGGGGGAAAGCCACAGCCAGGGCTTCAGAGAGCCTGTTCCCTGGCCTGGCAGCAGGGGCACCTCAGAAAGCAACAAAGCAAATGTTGACAACAGGTACACTGAAGAGAGTGGCTTCTCAGGCCTTTACTGCTTGGGCTCTGAAAGGTCCCCACAGAAAAAAGCTGGGAGTTGGGTGGGCAAGATGGCTCTGAGGGTAAAGTGCCGACTGCCAAGATCTGAGTTCAAGCTTCCAAGACTCAGGAGAAGTGTGAGCCGGGGGTGAAATGGCAGACTGACTCCTTCAAGCTGTCCTCTGACCTCCATATACACATCACGGCACACACAAGCCTGCATACACATCGCTCATGCACATGTGTGTGCGTGCATGCACACATACACACATTCTAACAATACAAAATTTAAACTTAGGTGTGGTGATGCAAGCCTTTAATCTCAGCACTCAGGAGGCAGAGGGATATGGGTCTTTCCGTTCCAGGTCAGCCAGGGGGTTACACAGTGAGACTTTAAAAAAAAAAGTTTTAAGTTGGTAGAGTAAAAATTTTTTTTAAACTTTTATGTATTGTGTGTGTTCCATGGGTGTGTGTACTCCATGGTAATGTACGAAAAGCAAAGGACAACTTTTTGAAGGGAGTTCTCTCCTTCTCCCTTTAAGTGGGTGCCAGGGTCAGACTCGGGTCATCAGGCGTGCACAGCAGACTCCTTTACCCACTACCCACTGAGCCGTCTTGCCAGCCCACAGAATAAATGTTAATCCACTTTCCATCTCAGAGAATTAAACATAGTTCATCCCAATGCTAATTCTTGAACTTGGAAAAGCACAATGGAATGCTACATTAGAGCAATCTGTGTTCTCTGCTTCTATGTACAGTGTGGAATATGACATCACCCTCGATGGAAGCAGGTCAGGATGGCTAGCTGCACAGAGGAAACCAGACTAAAGAGCTGCTGCCTCTGGTCCGGGCTGCCTTCCCTCGTTAAGTTGTGTGGAGATGAGTGGGAGGCTCCAGAGGGACTCTGCTTGTAATCCATTCCTCTCCAGACAACTCTCTGGTCCAGCATCTCAGAAGACTTTTGACCATACTTCTACCAGAAATCACTTTCAAGAGAATTTGCCAAAGAAGCTACAATTTTCCCAATCTCTCCCATGCAAACCCTTCTAATTACCTGTCCACCAACAGAGTGTGGGTGGCACTAATGGGGCATAGGCAAGGATGCACCAACCTGCCCTACAGTCTCCTGAGCGTGGACATGACCCAGGAGGTATTTAGTCTTAAAGCCTTTCCTCATTTGGTGTAGAGAGGAGACAAAGCTCTAGGAACTGGAGAGCTAATTCTGTCATTTTACCCTGATTCATGCTTCACCTGAGTCTTGGCCTGACAGCCACATCTGGTTTCTATAAAACCATCCGATAGGATTAAACAGGTCATCTAGACCATTGTTTTATTGAACAAGTAAGAAAGTCGAGGTGCTTAGAAGTCCTGCCTTCCCAAAAGCCACTCTTGCTCCATGCCCCATGTTCCTGTACATTATATGACATTTGCTTATTTCTTCTATATTAAGGAGTAACATTTTTCTAGCTGAAGAAAAGCTTCTTTTTTACATTGGCTGTCTAAAACAAGAAAAAAAAAAAAGCATTTTTCTGCAACAAAGCCCTACTCCATTCCCTGAGAGAAGGACCCTGACAGTGCCTTTCAGAGTTAACAATGTTCATACTCTCTGGCTTAGCAATTTCAATTCTGGAAAGCTAGACTACAGACAAGCATGCATGACTGTGCAAGAATGCTTATTGTAGCATTATTTAAAATAGCCCGAGTCTAAGGAAGGGGTGAAGCATTCACAGATAGGTGGATTATACCCTATCCATCCAGGGACAGACAGACAGACACCGATGTGTGGAGAAGGAAACAGGCCTCTGTGCACTTGTAGGACTAAGATCAGCAAGATATAGTAATATATTTTAAAGGTTTATTTTATTTTATTTTTTATGGATTTTTTTTCTGGAGGTATATCTGTATACTGTGTAAGCATCTAGTGCTCTCAGAGGCCAGGGGAGAGCATTAGATCCCCTGGAACTGAGGTTACAGATAGTTGTGAGCCACCACGTGGGTGCTGAGACTCGAGCCTGGGTTCTCCGAAAGAACAGCTAGTGTTCTTCAATGCTAAGCCATCTCTCCACCCCCTATATTAATATTTTTTAAGGTTTATTTTATTTTATTTTATTTGGTTTTTCGAGACAGGGTTTCTCTGTATAGCCCTGGCTGTCCTGGAACTCACTTTGTAGACCAGGCTGGCCTCGAACTCAGAAATCCGCCTGCCTCTGCCTCCCAAGTGCTGGCATTAAAGGCGTGCGCCACCACGTCCAGCTCCATTTTATTTTTAATTATGCCCCTGAAGCTAGAGTTACAGGCAGCTGGGAGCCACCTGATCAGGGGTACTGAGAACTGAACTTGGGTCTTCTACAAGAATTGTTCACACTCCACCACTGAGCCATCGCTCCAGCCCTATAGTAATACTTTAAAACATCAGGTGTGCTTTTATAAATAGAACAGGCATCATTCATCTGTGTGTGTGTGTGTGTGTGTGTGTGTCAGGAGAATCACCCAGAAGGATGTGTATGACACTTTAGGTGTCTCCGAGTTGTTCCTTGCGCACAGTGTTAACCATGTGCACGGGGCTCTGCTTTTATAATGAAAGGGGAACTGGGACAGGTGTGTGTGTGTGTGTGTTGGGGGGGGGGCTCTCTAAGAGAAGTCCTAACCACCTCAGAGATCCCTCCATTTCAGCCGAGGCCCTATCAAGTAACCCCTCCCCCCGCCCCACTTTAACTGAATCAGCAATTAAAGGCTGAATGTCAACTAATTCAGTTGCTATCTCAAAATACATGTTCTTAGTGAAACAAACGACTGGGTATGGGTCAGGGCAAGGCCAGCATTCAAATACTGCGTTTCTGTAAACCCTCAGCTGGGGCCAGCCTCAGACTGCAGTCACACGGTGGAATGGAAACATTTTACAGAAGAGAAAGCTGATGCCAGCCTCGTCAGCAAGTTCCCTGGGTGCTTGGGGCATTCTTTCCAGGCCCTAAAAGCAATCCCCAGTCTCCGGCTTTGCCTTCTCCCTTCATTGGCAGGAAAGTCTAGTGAACCCGCACAGCTAAGCAACACTAAAGAGTTTTCCTCCAAGCCTGAGGGGGCAGAAAGTTGATCTTCAGTATAATCCCACGCTTGTGATTCCTAAAAGTAAGACACAGTTTAAATACTTGGAGGCCACAGAGTCTGAACAAGTACCATAGCATCCACTTAAATGCAAAACGATGGGCAGAACCTGAAAGACTGAGGGAACTGGGGAAACAGCTCAGGCAGTAAGCAGGAGGACCTTAGTCTAGGTTCACAGCACCCCTGTAAAAGCTGGGTGTCTGCAATTGTAGCCTTGAGAGAGGTGAAGATAGGTGAATTTCTGGAGCCAATCAATATAGGGTTAGTGAGACCCTTGGAGAGTAATGGTTTATTTAGCACTGAACCCTGCATGCAACTGTACTGTCATGCCAAGAAAGTTGCCCCCACTGTTGCAATAGTGACATGATGGTTATGAAGGTAATTGACCACTTTCTGATTGGATCTGAGACCTTCTCCACAGGAGAGAGTTAAGTCGGGTCCTATAAACCTGGCCCAAACCCATGACTAAGGAGATCATAGGCTCTATAGGGAACGTACCAGTATTATTTTAATAAATGGCCATATATCAAACTGCCTTCTTTTTTTGTTTGTTTGGTTTTTTGTTTGTTTGTTTTTCGAGACAGGGTTTCTCTGTATAGCCCTGGCTGTCCTGGAACTCACTTTGTAGACCAGGCTGGCCTCGAACTCAGAAAATCCGCCTGCCTCTGCCTCCCGAGTGCTGGGATTAAAGGTGTGCGCCACCACGCCCGGCTTCAAACTGCCTTCTTAATGCTCAGACTCACAGATTTATGCTGTTGGTAAGAAACTTCTCTTTGCAATAGGTAATTAATAGGCTAATGCAGAGACTCATATCTGGTCAAAGTACTGAGGATAAGTGACAGGGTGCTCAGTAGAGATAGCTCATTTCTATCTACTATCAATGTCCCCTATCCGAGGCTCAGGGAACGTCTCAGAAAAGGGGCAGAAAGAATAGGAGAGCCAGAGAGTGGGAAGGAGAGCTAAGAAACACTGACTCTGGATGGGATACGTGGGTACACAACAGCAACAGAAAATCAAGCCAATCAAATCAAAATCTCACATGGATGAGGGAGGAGCTCCCAAAGCCCCACTCCTAAGGATGTGGCGTTGATGGTTGTGATGGACGGAGAATTACAGTAGGCTACCCAGGCTTCCTTGGGTGGCCCTGTATCTACTAGCTAATAATAGCACTATTGGATCCAGGAGGCTATCAAAATAATAATAAAGGTTTTTAAAGAAGACGGGGGGGCCAAGTATGGCAGCACATGCCTTTAGTCCTAGCACTTGGAGGCAGATGCAGATGGATCTCTGTGAGTTCAAGGCCAGTCTGGTGCACACAATAAACTCCAAGGCTGCCAGGACTATACAGAAAGACTGTCTCAAAACACCAAAATAAACAAGCAAACAAATAAACAAAAAAAACCCCTGCAAATGAATTTGAGAGAAAGATGGCTTGGGTTCCGGGGAGATGAAGAGCGGCAGTGGAGGATGACTAAGACAAAATACACTGTAAACATGTATGAAATTTTCAAAGAATAAGTACAGTTGTTATTGTTGTTGTTGCTGTTGTTTTGAAACGAGGTCTTATGGTATAGCCTTGGCTGGCCTTGAACTCTATTTAGGCTAGACTGGCCTTCACTTCATAGAATTTAGCTGGGATTAACAGAGTGTGCCAACATAAAAATGTCATTAATATTATTTTTAAAAGGTGGAAAGTAATCAAGGAAGACACCTACCTAGTATTGACCTCTGACACCCCCAAAACAACAAACAAACAAACCAAAAACCCCCAAAAGAATGATGTAAGTGAATGTAGACTTGGTGGTGCAGACTGGAACTTTGAGCACTGAGAAGTGGAAACTGGAAGGTCATGAGTTAAAGGCCAGCCTGAGTCACAAATAAAACGGCATGCGAACATGTAACGACCTATTTGGTCGTTAATTACCTGCAGAGTTCTAGGAACCTGACCCTTTCTGGAGGACACCGTGGGGATGTGTGTATCCTACAGGAAGGCTCTCGGGACCTCACAGCTGTACTCTGCAGGCCATTTCCTCTGAGATGGATGAACTCCGATGAAATAAAATGTAAACAAAAAGCAAAGAACCCGGGTCTCCTTCCGTCCTCCTAAATACCCTGCCCTGATTCCTGACCCTCCCCTCTTCCTCAGACTTAGTGAGACTTAGAGAATCACCCCACTTTATATTGCCCCCAAAGTCTCACCACATCAGCAGAATGAGGGTACCCTCACTTGGGACCCATGTATACCTAGAGTCTTCACCCTCTTTAGAGCAGGCACCCCAGTGACAGAACAGGCAGGCTCTGAGTGGGCTCACCATCCTAGCCGACCACCTGGGAAGAAGTCTTTCAGAGGGAAAGAAGGGAGCCAGGCATTTGGAGGGCATGTTTCAGGGCACTGGGCCTCAACAGGGGGCGATTTTGTTGCTGAGGGGACATAGGGCAATGTCTGAGACCAATTTCTGGTTGTAACTGGTGACAGGGGCTGTGACTGACATGAAGCAGGTACAAGCAAGCACTTGTGGGAATAAATGAGCAGGGAAAGGACATCCCAGGAAGATGCTTTCATTTGTCTCAAAATTCTCTGCAGGCAGTACAGGGTACAGGACATGCAGGCCCAAGCTGCTGAATCAAAGACCGACCAGAAGTAGAAGGCCCTGCCAAGACCATTTTGGTCTCTCCAGAAGCAAGGCATAGGCCAAGTCTGGCCTCCGCACAGCGCCTACATTTGGAGAGCCCCATCTTAACAGCTCATTTTCTCTCATCTCTCACCCCATCCCAGCCTTTGTTAACTCTCCAGCCAGCACACATCTGCTTCTTTTTAAAGGGCAGGCAGTCATGAGACACACGGGGTTACATCAAAGGCCAGAAAGCCTTGCAGGGGCCACCAGGGCAGACACTGGCAGCTGCTCTTGTGGTTCCTTACACTGACCCAGGGGGTACTCACCCAGTACCGGCTCATGCTCTGTGGTCAGGGAGCTGCCTGATACAGCTTAGTAGCAGCAGTGAGGGCCACGAACACATAGCGGTTACAGACTGTTGGGAACCTCCAGTACCCAAGTTGTCAATGGGACATGTGTTCAAGGAACTCTGGCAAAAGGCCCTGCTCCTCTTCACGGCCATGAATCGTCTTCTCAGGAGTCTACTTCCCCAGCATTTGAATGGTTTTCTTTAGAACAGCGTCCTAAGACTTACTAACGTGTGCAGATCCCAGCAGAAGCCCTGAGACTGCTAGGAATAGACTCCTTGGGATGGTCCCTGCTCTGGAAATGACTTGGGCCAATTGGTGAAAAGGAAGAGAACTTGTCAACCCAGTAAAAGCAAACTTTTTTTTTTTTTTTTTAAATTTCTGTAAACTTTTACATTCCACGGACAATGAACTTCTGAGTCCTTCCTGTTCTCTCTCTCAGCGCCTCTGGAAGCACGTGTCTCACCTTTTGATCTCAGACACAAATTGGCAATCTGCTGCTCTGAAGCGCCGTGTGAACGGCCCCGGCAGACGGGCTGTCCAGGATGAGAGAGGGGACATGGGCCATACTTTAAGCCACTGGTTCTCAGCTTCCCAGGGGACATTTGATGATGTTTGGGGCAATTTCTTGTTGCCACAACTCGAGATAGGGCTGTCACTGGCACATCGTAGGCACGAATTAGGGGTGCTGGGCCACATTCAACAAAGCACAGGACCCACTGTGAGAAATTATCTGGTTTAAAATGTCAACAGTGCCAGGCGTGGTGGCGCACGCCTTTAATCCCAGCACTTGGGAGGCAGAGGCAGGCGGATTTCTGAGTTCGAGGCCAGCCTGGTCTACAAAGTGAGTTCCAGGACAGCCAGACCTGTACAGAGAAACCCTGTCTCGAAAAAACCAAAAAAAAAAAAAAAAAAAAGAAGTCAACAGTGCTGAGGTTCAAAAACATCTCTAAGCTTCTGGAATTTTTGGTTCATTCTGCCCCCAATTACTTCTTAACCCCAGTCTGACAGCACAGTAATGATAGAGCAAGGAAACAACGGGGAAGTCCGCTCAGCCAGGGGCTGGTCCCGTGTACACGAGTGATTCCAAGAGCACTTTTGAATTTTCCTGTGATTTTGAAGATACACATGGACAGCTTCACCAGTTTCTCCTTTAATTATTATTATCCCGCGGGAACAGCCTGGGATGGGAAGGGCTGAATGGATGCAAACTCCTCTCCCCACAGTCTTCCGAGGGAGCAGTTTGGACAACAGCATTCTCCGGCTGCATGCTTTCATTTTTTTTAGCACAAGGATCTTCACAGCCACACATATGCCACCATCACTGGAGGAGTACACACCTGTCAGGCATCTGCGGCTCCGGCAGGAGGGACCAGAGCATTGAGATGAGAAAAGGATGGATGAGTAACATCACTTAAAAGGCAGTCTGTAGATCATTCGGCTTTCTGACTAACCCTAGTGCAGGCACTCGTTCTGCGGAGGCTTCTTAGATTGGGGAGAGCGGATGTTGCAATGGCCAATCCAGAACTTCGTCCCAGCCTGGCCAGCCATCCTAACCCCAGGCTTGTAAATGCCTTTCCGAGCAACGTGCCTCCAAGCATCTGTGTCAGTGTTTGCTCTATTTCCTGGGGTATTTGGGGGGTGGGGGTATGAGAGAGAGGAATGTGAGGCTCATGCCCATAGAGGTATGTTATGCATGGAATTTTATATGCCATGTGTGCTGGGGGGGGTGGGGGAGTGAAGGAGTTGCAAGCTGTGGTTCCAATACAGAACAAAGGAGGCCTGAAGTAATACCAGCTACATTCAGAAGACCAGCCACGGCGGAGAGTTCCAGCATCGAGGTGCAGCCTTTCAGCCATGCAGACAAACACTCATGGACCGGATACTGAACCATGAGAGAGGGGAAAAAGACAGGAAGGAATATGACTGACTACCCCCTTCATGCCACCTGGGAACCCCCGCGCTGTCTTACCCATGCTTCTGACTGACTGACTGTAAAATGGCACTCCCAGAGACCCCTTTTCCTGGGGCACAATCAACTATTTTGCTCCCGTGGCTGTGGCTCACAGAACTTGAGAGGAAGCTTTAAATGCAAGCTAGTACTCGTGAAGCCATGAAAACAGCAGGAGGAAATTAAACATCAATGGGCAAACACAGGGTTAACAGCCTTCATAGGGATGGGGAACTTCAGACAAGAGTTGAGGGGTTCAGGGGCTGGTGAGATGGCTCAGCGGGTAAGAGCACCCGACTGCTCTTCCGAAGGTGATAAGTTCAAATCCCAGCATCCACATGGTGGCTCACAACCATCCGTAACGAGATCTGGTGCCCTCTTCTGGAGTGTCTGAAGACAGCAACAGTGTACTTACATATAATAAATAAAATAAATCTTTAAAAAAAAAAAAAGAGTTGAGGGTTTCAGACAGACAGACTCAGAGCGAATGCTGGGATGCTGAGCCAGGTGATCACCCTCCAGACCTCACTCCAGCCTTGGTCTGGTTCTTGAGCACCTTTTATTCTGGCCACTGCTCACAGACTGCATGTCCCATTCTCTAAACATATCTCATGGCCACCTCTCCTTCCATGGAGAAGGTACTTGGGTGTAGGAAATACGAGCTGTGTCTTCTGCGATGATGGCTTAGGCCCAGGAATTGATTTCACTGGCCAGGCCTCCAACAGCACCTCCGGCCAGCTCACTCACTGATAATGCCTGTGTTCTTCATTTGTATGGGATAACTCCTGCCCACTGCATATCCTGCATAATCAAAAACACTTCTTTTTGTGCTAAACAAGGACAAGGTGACCAGGGTCTGTATGAAAAAAAAAAAGCTTTATCAACCATTTCTGGCTTCCTTCTACATGAGAAATCCTGTGCTAAAGGCTGGGGTCATAAAACAACTGCTACACAGGGCTCATCCTTCTGAAGCCTGTTTAGAAGGATGTGTACATAAACCACTAGGACTTGGGAGAATGTAAGCATCATAATGCTGTAATAATGCAAGAGGAATCAGTTAATACTCCCAAAATGCCGAGAACAACGTCTGGGGCTTATGAGTCATGCTATAGAGGCTCCAGATATTTTCATTATTAAACTCCTTGCAAGTCAGGGCAAGCAAGAAGGAAGCCACAACATCTCATCTGCTTCTGCAAGAATGAGCTGGATTTGATTGGGAGGTAGGAGAGAGAAGAGGAAGGTATCCAAGTCTGAGCAAGGGGCAGGGCGCCTGCATGCATTGGGAGAACTATAAACTATTGAGGACTGTCGAAAAAGCCCTGGATGCTGTCAGAGAGGGCAGGGGAGCTGTGGGAGGTGACAAGGCAGGAGGCATATGGTCTACCATCACGACTCTAACTTGTTGCATTGTGATAGAAACTACTGGAAACAAAGTTAGACCTAGACTAGAAAACTTGAAGCAAGCTGAGTGGTGGTGGTGGTGGTGGTGGTGGCGGCGGCGCGGTGGCAGCGCACGCCTTTAATTCCCAGCACTTGGGAGTCAGAGGCAGGTGGATTTCTGAGTTCGAGGCCAGCCTGGTCTACAGAGTGAGTTCCAGGACAGCCAGGGCTCCACAGAGAAACCCTGTCTCGAAAAACAAAAAACAAAAAACAAAAAACAAAAAAAAAAAAAACAACCAAAAAAAACCCAAAAAAAACCCCCAAAACACTTGAACCAGAGCCTGCGGATACTGTCTGGAGTAGAAGACAGAGTGTCAAAAACTGAACAGGCGGGCGGGCTCAGCAGGTAAAGGTGCTTGCTGCTAAATCTGACTACCTGAGTTCTAACCCTGGGACTGGAATGATTGGAAAAAAGAACTGACACCTGTAAGTTGACCTCTGACCTTCACACATGTGCTGTGGTATGTGTACATGCACATACAAAACACATGAAAGAGAGAGAGAGAGAGAAAAGAAAAGAAAAGGTTTTTGTTTGTTTGTTTGTTTTTTTGAGACAGCCCTGGCTGTCCTAGACCTTACCTGAAGACCAAACTAGCCTTGAGCTCACAGAGATCCACCTGCCTCCTCTGCCTTCCAAATGCTGAGATTAAAGATATACACCACTGTGTCTGGCAAAAACTTAGGTTTTAAGTTTTTTTGTTTTTGTTTTAGAAAAGTAAAAAAAAACCTAAGAAACCTGGGCAAAGTGGGTGCCTTTAACCCCAGCATTCAAGAGGCAGAGAGAAGGACTATGAGTTTGAGGCTAGCCTGGAGGACACAGTGAGGCCCTGTTTCCAACAACAATAATAACAACACAAAACAAAAATCAAAACTAATCACAGCTTCAGTGATGGATGTCATGGTGCATCTGGCAGCCAAGCGACAACTGCACAGCGAGAGGAAGGTCTCACAGAGAAGGGGCGCCTCGTGGCACTGCCATCTGCACAGGGCCCACAGGGGAGAGTGGGCGGCATGCTTGCGGAGCCCTGGCATGGATCGATACAGCTGAGTATAGGGTGCAAAGGTGAGAGCAGAGGAGAGCCAGGAAGGCTTGGTGGTGGGAAACTTAAGTCCACACCAAGGGCTTGGTATTTAAGCCCACCACAGTGAAAGAGGTGTCAAGCACCCAAACAGGCAACGGCACTAGAGAAAGGTCATTTGGGATCGATGTAGAGGGGTGGGGTGGAGGTTAGTAGGTTCATTAAGGGACTACTGAACGACCTGTGCCCTGACCTAGTTATGTTCAGAGAATGGGAGGAAACGAGTTGAGAAACAGTACAGTTTGTAGCTCTGCTGAATGCATCAGTGTGACACAGTTACAAGTATTAATCAGGGGCTGGAGAGATGGCTCAGAAGATAAGAGCACTGGCCACTCTTCCAGGGCCAGGGTTAGATTTCCAGCATCCACATGGCAGCTCACAACCATCTATCTGTAACTCCAGTCCCACAAGATCTAATGTGCTCTTCTGACTTCCGTGGGCACTGCAAACACATGGTGCACAGACATACAGGCAAGCAGAAATAACCATATGCATAAAAATAGAGGTTAACCAGTCCGCTGGTCAAGACTTCATATATTCCTGAATGTGTAGAAGGAGGAAGGGAGGGAAGGAGAGAGGAGGGAAGGAGGGAAGGAGGGAGGGAGAGAGAGAGGAGGGAAGAAGCAAGCAAAGTGTCTTGCGGGGAAAACTGGTGGGAATGATTTTAGTCTCTGACTCAAAACACTTGAGGTTCCTTTGTGAAACAGACAAAGACACTAGTTGTTCACTAATGTCAGGGATGCCCAACTTGAAATCCTCACCTAAATTTGGCTGAAGTGGGCTGAACGTTGGTTCCTGGTTAGAGTCAGTCAGTAGGAACTGTCTCTGTAGGAGCCTCTTCCTGCCAACCAGCAGGGGTCAGCAAAAAGAATGACTCAAGAAAGAACCTGGCTAAGCTAGGGCGGGCTGGTCCAAGCCAAAAGTCTCTAGAAACTTCTCACAGGTATGGAATCCAACCACAATTCCCATGGCAGGGATGAACTGTGTTGAGCCAAGAAGAACGTGCTGAGCAGAGACACCAAGTACCACCGAGGCTGACGAAAGAACTTGGGAGTTACACTTGGTTTGGTTAAGAAAGGACTCTACTTTTGTTCCAAACATAGTTTCAAGTACCAAGTTCAAGGGTGAGGTTTCTCTGAAGGATTTTCTTTCTTAATCCAATAAATAAAAACCAGTGAGATCATAGTGGGTTTTATTCAGATGATTCCCCCCATCCCACCCCCAGTGCTCATGTAGAACCCAGGGCCTCATATACAAAGGCAAAGGTTCTTCGACACCCCTAGCCCCAAGAAGCAATAAAAATTACAAAAGCAATTAAAAAATATTTATTACTATATCTTAGTATACTGTAGCTGTCTTCAGACACACCAGAAGAGGGCATCCAATCTCATTATGGATGGTTGCGAGCCACCATGTGGTTGCTGGAATTTGAACTCAGGACCTTCGGAAGAGCTGTCAGTGCTCTTAACTGCTGAGCCATCTCTCCAGCCCCCAAGAAGTGATTCTAGTAACGAACACTGAAATGTCTTCAGCTTCGTTGGGGCTCACATCCTAGTCCCTTGAGAGTATCATTCTTTCTGGGGAAGAGGGTTTCTCTACATCCTCAAATATAAAATGACAGAAGTAACTTTGAACTGTGTACCTTTGAACTTTGAAGCTGAGGTTCATGACCGGGCTCTGATTAGGAACACATTGAAAGAAGAATAGGATCTTAATTACTTCGCTGTTGCCCTTTAAGCCTTTCTTAGTAAACTAATGAGTTATACTTTTCCTTGAGAGAAAATCTTGGAAATGACCCATTTCCCCAACAGGGCAGCATTTTCTACCATTCACATGTGGTAGAGTTTAAAAAAAAAAAAGTTTGAATCTAGCTTAACTAGGCCAGAAAGAAACTTAAAAGTATTTATTTTCTTATTAAGATTAATCAGACTCAGAGAGGCCACCAAAAGAAAACACAGACTCTAAGGAATGACCCCAAGTTGGCAGACACCTCCTCCCCTGACCCCAACACCTATGCAAGGCAAAGGAAGCAGAAAAGGGAAAGGAAGAGCAGTTGTCTGTGTCACGAAGGGACAGAGCTTGGCATCTGTCATTCCAAGGGTTTAGAGCAGACTATCATTTTGGGCCCAATGGTCAAGGCTGACTGTGGCAAGCACGGCCACCCAAGCCTATGATCTCAGCACTGGAGAGGCTGAGGCATGAGGGGAGTATGTCTCGGGATAGCCAGGACTATATGGCAAGACCATTTCCCAAAAAAGAAAGAAAAGAAGGAGGAAGAAGAGGAGGAGGAAAAGGAGGGGGAAGAGGAAGAGACAGAGTAGGTGAACGATAGATAAGCTGACTGTGACGGGCAGGTAACTTTCAAATCAAAAGCAAATAGGGCCGGAACAAACTATCAAAATGAAGTTCTTATCTACAAACCTCACAGCCTGGACTTAAACTCCAGAGGCTGCCTAGACCAAGCTCTGGTGGCTCAGAGCCCTCCTTCTTCTCTGTCCTGCAGATGCCAGGGAGTCACATGGGGGGGTCAGGAGTTAGGACAAAGAGCAGACAGGTAAGGTAATGAATGGCTGTTTTATCTCTACGTGGTCACAAGCTATAGAAAGAGATTCAAAGCAAGTCTTTTAGGTAACAGGAAAGGAACATGAGGGGATTTAGCAGAGAGCTGGAATATTTAGTATCTTGTTTAGGAGGCTATTCCTGTAGGTATACCAGTTGTCCAAACACAATGAACATACTGAAGAGCTATGATTTTGCAAGGCATGGTAAAGTAGACCTCTAATTCCAGCACTGGAGAAGCACAGGCAGGACCTCAGTAAGTTCAAAGCCAGCATGGATTCCATAGCCTGTTCCAGACCAGTCATGAGACCCTCCCTGTCTCAAAATCCAGTAACTCTTCTCTTCTTTCTCTGCAGGCATACATGTTCTCTCTCTCTCTCTCTCTCTCTCTCTCTCTCTCTCTCTCTCTCCAGGGTTTCTCTGTGTAGCCCTGGCTGTCCTGGAACTCACTTTGTAGACCAGGCTGGCCTCGAACTCAGAAATCTGCCTGCCTCTGCCTCCCAAGTGCTGGGATTAAAGGCGTGTGCCACCATGCCCAGCTCCATGCACACACTCTCTATTTCTCTTTCCCTCTCTGCCTCTCTCCCCACGGTGACTCCCCAGGCATCAATCCTTGGGGCCAGTGAACTTGCAGAGAACAGCTTCCCAATAAACCTGCCTTTAATATAATCTAAACAAATGAATAAACAACAAAACCTTTTGTTCCTCTAAGAATGTAAATAACTAAGAATTCCAGTCTATGCAGGGTGCCTGTCTTCTGGGTGTTCTTTCCATGGGGGATGCTACCTCCTTCCCTGTCTTTTTTACGTATTGTTCTTTGTCTCAGTGAATGACACCAACTATGCTCCACCCAGTTTCCCAAGCCAGAAAATTAGGATTCCTTCTACTTCCCTCTTCCTCACATCTGCAATCCCATAGACAGCTCCTAAATCCACTCTTCATCTCCATCCCAGTCTGGACCTGAGTTGCTGTCCCTACCTCCTGACCATCTGTCCTACACAACGCTGCCTCCCGGATAAGGTCCTGGTGTTGCTCTCCATCACTTCAAGGGTAATGACCAAACTCCTTAGCCAGATGCTCAACGATGGTGCCTTCCCTTTCTGCAGCAAGCAGCTCTGCTAAAGCTCTCAAGCTGTCTATAGCACCCTCCCCTACCATTCTCCCCTCACCCCCATAAACATGCCTACCCATCTTGTAACCTTCCTCAGGACTTGGATCAAAGTGACCTGTTTTTAGAAGTCCCTCTCCTAGGTGTCCTCTGCCTCCCTCCCTCCGCTTCACTTGGTAGGGCTCACACACTGTGACAGGGTCAGGCTCTGGGTACAAGCACATGACATGTGTCAGCTCATTTAATAGCAATTCTTGCTCTGCGGAGTAATGACCGGGTTTCTAGTTGTCTCCTGTGTAAATCATTAGCATAGAGCACTCTGTTCAGTGTTTCCCTAGCATCTCCTCAGACACTAGGAAGACTGCAGGTGCTAGAGCTTAACAAATACTTGCTAGATAAATGAGGATACCTGTGGTTAAGGCACAGAGTGGCCTGTACTTCATTGTTCTTTTCAATAAGCAAAGCAGCCATCCAGAACAGGTTCCATTCTACCCAGCAGGCTTTGGCAAAACCCTCTGTATCCAAAGTATTTCGTAGGGATAGGTTACTCCAGTGTCCCAACTGCCTGAATTCCCTCTCTAGTTTTCTAGCTAAGCACTTTATAGGAAGAGCCTATCATACATACTGCATTGTACTGATCTCTCAAGCAAAATCTCATTTAATTCCCAGGGGCTCCCAAAGGAAGCATTATCATTATCATTGTCCTCAGCTTCACGCAAGAGAAAACTGAAGTTCAGAGAGGCCAAATGGTTCTGCTGACGACATCGGAGCATCCTAGGCAGATCAGAGAGCTGCCCTCACACCAGAAAAGCCTGGGTACCTCCCTCCTTGCTGTTTTGATACCATGTGTTTCTAAGTTGCTGTCATATAGACATGTAAAGCCACTTCTTAGAGGGTGGGAATCTACAGTGGTTGGAAGATATTCCCCAAATTGCAGGCTAGAATGTTGACCTCAAATTTTATATGCTGGTGACAACCGAGATTTCACGGGGCCATCAGGGTAGGGCATCCTTGATGGACTCGTGGCTTGTAAAAGGAAGAAAAAGCCAGGCATTGGGGGTGCACTTGCAGAAGGGAAAGGCTGGGGGAATATCTGTAAACTTAGGACCACTGTGAATTCGAGACCAGCCTGTCTATCTACATGGAGAGCTGCAGACCGGCAAGGGCTACACACTGAGAGCCCGTTTCAAAAAAACAAACAATCACACAAATAAACCAACACGTGCCTGGAGAGGCAGCCTGGGCTGGCACCTGCCAGTCCACCTCCTTATGCTGTTTTCTTGTCAGGTTCTCACACCCAGCATATCTAGTGCCCTAACCCATGAAGCCATCCTTCTAGCCTCAAAACCTCTGTTCTTTATAAACTGCCCAGCCTGAAGCGTTTCGATACTGTATAACAGACTTGGATGGAGGTCAGAAGGGGAGAGAGAAGTGGGGCCCATGTAGCCAGGGAGGTAAAACTGAGGTTCACATAGCCAGGAAGGCAGAGCTGGGATCCTCAAATCCACATAGGTGGCAAAGGACAGAGCTGCCAGCAGTGAAGGAAGAGACCTGCTATCTGCTCAAACACTTGATGGCACAACCCATACTGTCACCTGCTCAGACTCGTTCTGTGGGAGGAGTACTCAAACAAAGGGAAGATTTGGTCTTAATGTTCAGAATAGGAACAAAGATCACAGTGTGTTTATAATCTCCAATGAGTCTGGATTGAAATAACAAAAACGAAAGGAAACAAAACAAAATAAAATCTTTAAGGACTACACTATCTGCAGATAAAAAACACAGAGGATGTGCTCTGTGCCCTGTGCCACTGTGTGACGGCTTCCCTGGGTGATGGGCATGTGTACGTGCCACAGGCAACTCTGCAGAGAGAGAATGCAAAGTGACAGGACCTGGAAGACCCTTGCAGGAAGCCTTTAGCTCAGCACTGGGCTGACAGCCATCCAGGATGCTGTGATAGGCTTGGAGCCTCCTGATGGGCGCAGTGAGGGGGAGGCCTGTGCTGATGGGAGCACAACGGGGCGCACAGAGCCTCAAGATCCATCTTAATGGGACGAAAGTGACAAGGCCTCTGCTTGGCTGCGAGGATCACAGGATGGAAGCCATCAAGATCCCCAGGGCCACACATTACTAGGAGGAAACTGGAGCGTGTGTGTGGGTCCCACCTTTCCCCTCTCCTGAGGAAGGGTAGGGTGAGAACTTTTACAGCCTGACCCAGCCTCCTCCTGTGCAGGACAACTGTGCAGGATATGCCAACCTACAAAACAAAACCCTTTCCACTTTTAATAAAAAAAGATCAAGAGAATTACAAATTAACAAAACAAAACCTCGAAGTTGCCACACACCTTTCCTTGGTGCTCAAGGATCCTTGCCAGGGAAGCCCAGGAGGCAAAGCCTCTAAGGAAAAAGATGGCGGCTGATTCCTGTTCACCACTTCCTGGCCCAGGCTTTCCCTGCCTGCCCTTAACACCCTGGCAGAGGCAACTTGCTCCTTGCTGCCCGTGGTATAAGTAGCCTTTGTTCTTGGAGTTTAACCAGCACAGGCCTGAAGTTTCCATTACATCCCGGCCCTCTATGCCTCCTACCCCACCTTTGTGACCTCAGGCTAAAGAGAGAGGAGAGCAAGCCAGCCAGGCCAGCTAAGCCAAGGCAGTGAGTGCCTCTCCCGATTGCTCCTCGACAGGGGTGACATTCTGCTGTGCTCCCCGGAAAGCCAGTCGCAGTGAGGAGTTGAAGAGTGCCCACAGACACAGGCTTCCAGAGGAGCACACTTGCCAAAGACACGGTGGCAACTGTCACCCGAAGGTCAGTGTACTGAAATACTCAAGTCACAACAGCACGGCTTCTTCTGTGAACAAGCACCATAGAGGCAAACAAGGAGGTGCTGCTGTTGACGGCAGATATGACAGACACTAGGGGCTCATACAGCAAGTTGTGGATACCCCTTGGACATTGTTCCAGGGAGCGGTCACACTTCTGAGGAACATGGACAGGACTCACACTGGAGAGTTGGCCGAGCAGGGGACAGGCTGGGATGGAATCTATCCATCTGCTCTTCTTCCCTCTTCCTTCCTTCTGGAGTAGTGTGTGAGACAGGTTCTGACCACGTAGCCCAGGCTGACCTGGAACTCGCTGCCCGCTGCTCAGCCTCTCCTCTGCTGGGATTTGCATAAAATGTGCTTGCATACCCAGCTCTGTTTTCTTTCTCTCTTTCCTTTTTCATTCCCCCTCTTCTGTTTCCTTCTTCCACCCCTCTTTTTAAAGCCTTTAAAAAAATGTGTATGGAGCCGGGCGTGGTGGCGCACGCCTTTAATCCCAGCACTCGGGAGGCAGAGGCAGAGGCAGGCGGATTTCTGAGTTCGAGGCCAGCCTGGTCTACAAAGTGAGTTCCAGGACAGCCAGGGCTATAAAGAGAAACCCTGTCTCGAAAAACCAAAAAAAAAAAAAAAAACCAACCCCCCCCCCCAAAAAAAAACCCCCAAAAACAAAAAAAAATGTGTATGGGTATTTTTTTCTGCACGTATGTATATGCATGACATGACTAGAGAGAGTGGAAAAGTGCACTGGGTCCACTGGAATTGTTATAGGATGTTGTGAGCAACCATGTGGGTGCTGGGAATCAAACCAGGGTTAGCAGCCAATGCTCTTAACTGCTGAGTCGTCTCTCTAGCTCTTCCCAGTCCTTAGTTTGGTTTTCTATCCACCTAAGTAAAGGGGAAATGTGATGTCTTAGAGGAGGAGTACTAGAGAAAGGAGAGACACCCTCACTAGCCCACATGAACTAATAAAACTAAACTCAGCTCCTGTCTGGCCCAGGAGTCTCAGTAGCTCTGCATGTCCCATTCAAACATGTGTCTAGAATTCAAACAGTTCATAAGCATATATACTCCAATTGCTAATCTAGAAGGAGAGAATACAGGTAAAGCTGTGGGGGTGTCTCAGATATTTAGCAGAGGACACATAGGAATGGCTGACGAGTGTATGAAGGATGAGGGACAGCTATGCCCAAGCAGCCCTGCATCAGGTCTCCAGGGTGG
Source organism: Mus minutoides (assembly GCA_902729485.2). NCBI lineage: Eukaryota > Metazoa > Chordata > Mammalia > Rodentia > Muridae > Mus > Mus minutoides. Next base: position 962,020 of record LR749844.1, read on the forward strand.
GATGAAAAGGGACAAGGGAGAGAATTCTGGGAACAGGAGTTTGTTCAGGATGACATGACCTATAACAAGGTTTTCATAAAAGCCAGATGAGCAAGACATGCGTGACTTCACTTTTGCTGTTGTTTTGTATGAATGAGTGGCACTGGGGGTAGAGTTTAGGGCTTTGAACACACTAAGCAAATGTTGTTCTACGACCTGCATCCCATCAAGCTACATATCCATCCTTTGCACCAGAGTGGGAGGAAGACTCTAGAAAGGGTTATGAACCCTTTTATTCTTTTAGTCCTCTATTTGGCCTGTTCGCCTCTTAAGACGCAAACCATCATTCAAAGTGAATGCTGTATCCTTTGTTGCTCGGGCCCTGTTCTGAAGAAAGGGTTTCCTGCTGACCTGGGGGACTACAACGCTGCCCTTTGGTGCCCTTGAACAGTTTTAAACCAGGACTGCAAATGTAGCTCAAAATGACAGCACGGGATCCTAGGAAAGGCAGAGAGAGGCTGGGACAAGGAGAGGCCCATCCCAAGTTAAAGCATCTGCGTCAAGAACCCACCTGGCCAAAGTGCCTGACTTTTCAACCGAGGCAGCTCCCGGTCCCCAGAGTTAGGCTGAGCAGACTGCAGTCACAAAAACTATGCAAGGCTATGGTCTTGTACAGAATCTCGCCAACATTATTCTTGGCTCTGCTAACATTGCTTTGGCTTTAGAAAGTCAATAAATAAAGCAAGCAGAAGGTCCCCTAACACCCAGGCTGAACTAAAGGGTTTGGCCTTTACTGAGCCAAGGGGAATATTCCACCCAAGGAGATACAGCCTGCTGGATACCTGACACTTTCACATGGTTTTTCCTTGGGAGGCCAGCAGTGCCCAGGGAGGTTGTGCTACAAGTGAATCAAGGTTGCTAAGCTACCAGCAGACACAGTGACTGAGGACAGCCAGGGACACCAGGGGAAAAGAATATGACAGAATATAGAAATAAAAGCACCAGGCTGGGTGGGGCTCAGGGGTACACAGGAAACCGAGGGTTCCCCTCCCCAGGAGGGAGGGAGGGAGAGGGAAGAGACAGAGACACAGAGACAAGAGAGAGTGGGAGAAAGAACAAACATTTTTGTCTGGTGATTTGGCTGCAACAATGGAACTTTTTTCCAGAAAAAGCTCTACCCCCCACTCCCCTTGGTTGACTGGCAAACCCTTTCCAGGAAACAGCCACAGAAAGTGTCAGGGTCGGGGGGGCAGGGTTGGGGAAGGTAGTACAAAGTTGTGCAGTACCAGGGCAGTGTCTGAGTGTGCTCTGTCACCAAAGTCAACAACGCACCATCTACTTGGAGACTTCCTAACTCCTAGACAGTCCTTTATTCCTTTTACTTAGAGTCCTTGACTTGGAGGATGGCGAGTGGGGCGAGGGTGATGGTACACACCTTTAATCCCAGCCCTTGGGAGGCAGAGACAGAGACAGAGGCAGAGGCAGAGGCAGAGGCAGAGGCAGAGGCAGAGGCAGAGGCAGAGGCAGAGGCAGAGGCAGAGGCAGAGGCAGAGCCAGAGCCAGAGCCAGAGCCAGAGGCAGGCCAGTCTCTGTGAGCTTGAGGCCAGTTTGTTGTATAGAATGAGACCTTACTCCAAAACAATTACACACACATACACACACACACACACACACACACACACTTTAAGCTGATTCGGGTTCTTATTTTGTCAGAACTGGCCATAAGGTAAACAAATACAAAGAAAGTATGTGCTGGCCAATTAAGCAGGAAGCAGGCTCTGGCTGAGCCCTGACCCAGTTTTTCCATTCATGGCCTGGGCGTGAGCCACCCTCGACTGCTTCTGCCTGGAGAGGAGGCTTTCCCTGCTACAAGCCTACTGCACCTCCTCTTCCCTAAGGAAAAGATGCAGGTTTCCTTCTCACCCAATTCCCGCTCAGCAGAAAGGAAGCTGGGTGGAAGAGAAGCTGGGCTTTGACCCCACTGAGGCCTGGGTTTGAGCCCCTGATCCAGTGTGCACTCCCTCATCCACAAATCAGCCTTGAGCCTGGAGCTGACTCAGGTCCTTGAGGTGACCGGTGCCCTCACCCCTGGGGAGACGGCAAGAGGTCCGCAGCATCCATACTTAGGAATGGTCTCGGTGATTCAACTTGGGTACCCTGGATAAGTAAAGGATGACATGGTTCATGAAAGAGACAGGGTTTGGGCTTAAAATGCAAGAAGCAGGTTGAATTCATCTTACAATAAGATGGGGGAGTTTCAGCATGATTTTATAAAAAAATTAAAAAAAAAATTTTAAACTTAAAGGAAAAACATTCAAGAAAACCATGGAGCAATCTGTGAGCATTCATAGCATTCATACCAGAAAAACACAACCAAAAAGCCAGAGGACTTCCCAGATAAACTGACATTTACATAAATGCTGACATCCATTTGAAATTCCAGACGCAAGGAAATTAAAACCAAAGACATGGAAAGCCAAAAGACTAGGAGGGTTGGTTTTTTGTTTTTTGTTTTTCAACCTTAGAGTACAAAAAAGAAGGCAGTACAGCTTCAACTGATGGATGGATTCTGGTTAGAAATCAGGTTCAAGTCTCCTCTCTACCGAGGCATCTCTGGAGGACTAAGTGAGAATAGAGGGCAGTGAGTGGCCGGTCCTCATGCATGGTGGCGGATGCTGAATTAGTGATAAAGCCGCTGGTGCTGCAGAAACTCTCTGAGCCACAACACCTGGAGTGATGAGAGGACTGGAGGCAGAAAGAAAGAATTTGGAAGGACGGAGATAAAAGACACAGGCAGCCCCATTTGTGGGGGCTGCGGAATGCAGGAGGGTGGTGCCTGCAATTTCAAGACGAAGGCCATGGAGGAGCCAAGCACCAGAATGTTCTGTCCTGTCTGTGCTCCAGCACACACCACATAAAACACACAAGGCTCCCCCGAGCACAAAGGGCATGCAGGAACATGGCCTGCCTGTGTTCCTTCTCACTAAATGCCCTGCACTCCCGGAAGACTGGGACTTCAAGACAACAGAAGTCAACACCTTGTGTGCAGAGTGGCTTCATTAGACAGTGTCGAGCACGCCAACATGAACTCAATGTCTAGACCCGATTAGGTTATTATGAAATAAACTTGATTAAGAACAAATCCCTCTTTAGAAGAGCAAGGAGCCCAGCGAGTCTCCTGCGCATCGGAAGCTGGTCTCAATTATCCCTTTTTCCTGTGAACTTCACAAGGCACCAGCAGGTGGGAGATAATTAAAGTTTTCATAAAACTTGTTTTACATGCCTCACTTGGAACCTTTTTGTTCCTGCAAAGCTTTTCCCTCTCCGGTCTAATGATGAACCCAGAAAGGACTTGTTCTCTCTCTCTCTCTCTCTCTCTCTCTCTCTCTCTCTCTCTCTCTCTCTCTTTCTCTCTCAAAAGAATGTTTTTCTGGTTACATTTGGGGTTTTATGACTTGAGACAAATGAGGGTGGAGGCGGTAATTTATGAAAAGGACTATTTCTCTTTATTCATATTTACATTCTATGAGGGAGTCAGTTTGCTTTCTGGACTCTCTTTCCATGCCTATCAGGGGATTGGAATCCTTGCTCCCATTCGACAAGATTTATGGAGCAATGAGAGGTCCAGGGCTGATTCTGAGGCCCCTGGCTCCCCCGGCTCCCCCGGCTCCCCCGGCTCCCCCCGGCTCCCCCGGCTCCCCTGGCTCCCCCCGGCTCCCCCAGCATGCCATGAACGAGGAGTGCTGACTTGGACGGTTTGCACTGTTCCCTTCTAACCCGCTTTAACAGCCTCCATCTCATCGTTTAGAGCCCCACTTACTCGTCCAACACACATACAAGCCTTTCCAACACAGAAATGTTACCTCTTCTTGGACGGTTTCACTCATCAGACCTTGCCCTTGACACAGGCTGGCGCTATGAAAGTGAATGGTCAAGCTCACACCTTAGATTCAGCCTAGCCAGGGCAGCATAGAGAGATCTTGTCACAAAACAACAAAAAGCCCATGGTCATATTCTCCAGATGTCAACTCAGGAGGAGGTAGTCACATGGAGACAAGAAGGGTAAAGGTCTTCCTTTCTGGAATAGGAAGCCCACGAAAGGAGAAAGTACCCAGGATGCTTGAACACAGGGGACCTGTGCCTTTGGCTCTGGCTGGACCAGAGAGTGCATTTCACTTGAGAGTAACCCAAGAAACAACGCCACGCGCACAACTTATTAATTACGATTTAGAGGTTTTTTGTTTTTGGGTTTTGTTTTGGGTTTTTTTTTTTTTTTTGGTTTTTCAAGACAGGGTTTCTCTGTATAGTCCTGGCTGTCCTGGTACTCACTCTGTAGACCAGGCTGACCTCAAACTCAGAAATCCACCTGCCTCTGCCTCCCAAGTGCTGGGAATAAAGGCTGCGCCACCACTGCCCTGGATTCTTTTTATTAGACTGGAACCTCGGGTTTGAATTTAAGGGACGGCCTTAGAGGAATGTGTGGTGGGTGATGGCTGGGATACTACCCACAAATCAGTCACTTTCTCCTGATGACACCCCAGTCTGCCCCCATGCTCTCTTCCCAAATCCAGACACCTGAGACCCGAGGCGGTCATACTGGCCACACCCACCGTGCTCCCAGCCCTCTTGGCTAAGCACTTGCTCTGCAAGGCCTGCCGGTGTTGGCACTGGGGATGTTGTGCTGTGGTGGGCTGTCCTGCACATTACGGCACTCTTAGCACTATCTCTGGCCTCTACCCAGTTGGGATTTTGTGACATTTTTTGTGACACCTCAATATGGTGACAGATCCACTGGTGGTTTTAACAGTGACAAGTCCCTGTGCACTACCAAGGTGAGCGCTTTATTTGATTTTTAACAATGACATGTCTCTGTGCACTACCATGGTGAGCTTGTTATTTGTGCTGGCTCTCCGTTGCTGTAACAACATACCTCAGACAATCAGCTTAAAAAGAGGAAAGGTTTACTTTGGCTCGTGGGTTTGGAGGTATTACACAATGGTCAGGTGGCCCTTGGCCTTCGGGCCTGTGGGAGGCAGTACTTAGTGGAGGGAGTGGAGAGTGGAGAAGTGCTCACCTGGTGAAGCCTGGGAAGGGGGGCGGGGGAGGGAAGGCTAGAGAACAAAGATCTCCTGAAGGGTATTCCACTCCTACCCCATGACAGGAAGGCCCCTACTAGGTCCTACCTTTTAAAGATGTCCCCACATTCCCACAGTACCCAGTTAGAGTTAAGCCTTTAACACGTGGGCCCCTAGGGAACATTCCAGATAGAATGGAACTAGTATAGCTTAGTAGTAAGGGCTTGCCTTGAGTTCAGAGTTACCCACAGGCTCTGGTGAGGACCGGGAGACAGGCACCCCGACAGACATGGACTCCTGCTTTGTAGGACCTGCTGGAACCAGAATGCACAGCTGAGATGTGATTACAGTGCGCTCAAACCTATCTTTTCAGCCCCACTGGCAGCCAAACAGATGCCCTGAGGGCTGTTCCTAAACCCCTCACTCTCCTAGTTACCTGACTTACTTTCCTTTACTGGAGCCCCTAAGAAAAGAACAAGATGTAACAGCACACACCCCAGGAGAGACCCTGAGGGTCGTAAACCACCATACAAGGCAGGGATGAGAACAGAGCAGCAAACATTTCCTAAAGTGGCTACAACCGGGGGATACCGCTCCTCATGGCTCACCCCGGTTGTCAGCCTGACTGCACCCAGTAGTGCCCAGGCGAGGGAGGCACACTGGAGGAAGACCAGCCCTGAATGTGGGCCAGCATCCACCCACACCCAAACTGTGGACTGAAGGTAAAGGAGGAGGCCCACCAGCAAAGCCACACCCATTCTGCTCCCAGGCCACTCTAGGGACTTTCTCTCTGCCTCACCCTTCCTCCAGGACCCGGGCCAGCTGACCACAGAATGAAACCTGTCCAACAATGAGTCCAAATCAGACCTTTCTCTCTTAAGCTGATTCTGTTGGGCATTTTATTACAGCAATGAAAAACGCACAGCTCAGAAATAACTAATCTTCTCCAATGTCATTCTTTTTTTTCCCCTCAGCATTGTCAATACCCTCCGATGCAGAACTTTTTGAGTCATAGGCCTATATAGGCTGTTCCAGAATCTCCTGGGGCTGTTGGAAGGATTAAGTTGGCTTGTGTCTATATCCCTTTGAACATGGAGTCTGGCACATAGAACAGGCTTAAAACCAGATGGTTTTAGCTGTTACCTTAGCATTTCCACTTCACTTTAAGCTAAAATCTGAAGTCACAGAACTGTTCAGCCCTCTACCTCACCTTGCTCACACCAGTACAGGGCATTTCTGTGGAATCGGAACTGTGTTCAGAGAACTCTGTTCCCAGTGATTGAATTTCTTATCCAGTTTCAAACTCTATACCTTTGGCCACAGACACTGGAACCTCCCCAGGCTTCTGAGACAATGTTATGGACCCACCTGTCCTGATTATTCACATATAGCCTCCTGACCTCCAAATGCTACATATCACAGTCTCTCCTTTTCTTCAAAGCTTGACTACCTAACTTACACCTCTCATAGAGCCGTCCCCATGGTAGGTGAATACCAATCAGTAATGGAAACTGCAGCCTGGGCAGCAATGCTGTCACTGCCCCCCCCCCCACGAACTTTCGGGAAAGCCACGGGAAACCCAGGGCTGCCATGCCCAGGCAAACTAATTGCTGTGGGAGAATTCAAACGGCTGTCAGCTTCTGGCCGGCCAGGCTGGAGGCAAGCCCAAGTCCAGCTCACCTGAGAGCTAGAATGATCAGTTTGGGGGAACGGGAGGTAAAGTGAGGGTTCTGGTGGGAAAAGCAGCTTGGAGGAGACCTGGAGATGTTGAACTGGGCTGGGCATTGGCTGGGCTCTGTGGGAGAGTACTTGTTCAGCATGGGCAAGAGTCCACGTCCAAATCCTGTCACTTCGACTGGGAAAGGCAGGGAGACAATAACAGGCAGCGGTGGTCTGGCTTTCTAAAAAGGACAAATGACTAGCAAAAGAAAGCACATGATGGGGGTGGTGCTTAATTTCTTCTTAAAAGCACCTTGCAGGGTCAGCCACATTTTTAGCTTATCAGTCAGACAGAGAAAAGCAATCACTTAACTTAATAAGGGAAGGAAGAGAAGTGCCAGGCAGCCTCGCTGATACTCTGCATGCTTCCGCTGACATGGAAAGGAAATGGAGAAATTACCGACAGTGCAACCTATTAGCTTCCTAATGCCTCGTCCCTGGTGACCAGCAACAATTTCTTCCATTCAGTGTTAAATGAATTCCTCTCTCACTATTACTTGAGGACAACTTGACACTCTGCATCTAGAAAGTTCTCTGGGTGCTCAGCTTGCTGGGCAGTATGTAATTTCAAATAACAACTCACTTACCGACAGGAATGGCTTCCCTCCCAGACATTTGTCTTTGTACCTATCAGTCCATCAGTCCCCCTCTAAGCCTCTCTGAGGGGTTGCTGCCCTCTCTCGTGGCTCAGGGCTTCTCATTTCTTGGTGGCTGTGGTTCTCTGTACGACATTTGTACGACATTTATAGCTCTCCTGTCTTTCATCACCCTGGTCTTCCAGACTCTAGACAAATATCCTCAAAGGGCAACTTGAGAGGCACTGACCTGGTTCTGTACATTGTGTTCTTTTAGCAAAACACACTCCTCCCAGTCCCCTAGTGTCTGGGACACACTGGTCCCATCTTTGGCTCTCAAGTCAACAGAAGCTAGTCAGGAAGTCGCTTCCTCTGAAAGACAGCTTTTCTTCTCCAATCTCCCTCCCAAAGAAGGGCTGGGCTGGGATACCTTCTCTACATCTGGTTCTGAATGTGCACCTGGCCTTGTGTGTGCACCTGGCCTTGTGTGTGCACCTGGCCCTGTGTGTGCACCTGGCCTTGGGTGTGCAGCTGGCCCTGTGTGTGCACCTGGCCCTGTGTGTGCACCTGGCCTTGGGTGTGCACCTGGCCCTGTGTGTGCACCTGGCCTTGGGTGTGCACCTGGCCCTGTGTGTGCACCTGGCTCTGCACATGTTTTTTTGTTGTTGTTGTTGCTTTTTTGTTTTTGTTTTTTTTCTGATACAGGTTTTCTCTGTATAGCCTTGGCTATCCTGGAACTCACATTGTAGACCAGGCTGGCCTCGAACTCAGAAATCCTCCTGCTAGCCGGGCATGGTGGCACACGCCTTTAATCCCAGCACTTGGGAGGCAGAGGCAGGCAGATTTCTGAGTTCGAGGCCAGCCTGGTCTACAGAGTGAGTTCCAGGACAGCCAGGGCTATACAGAGAAACCCTGTCTCAAAAAAAAAAAAAAAAAAAAAAAAAAAGAAATCCTCCTGCCTCTGCCTCTGCCTCCCAAGTGCTGGGAATAAAGGCATGTGCCACCACCACCACCACCCTCTCTGCACATGCTTTTGTTACAGCACCTCAGTCACAGCATCACCCTCACCTCCTTCCTTCATGTAATATCTCACCTGCTCATCTGTTAGCTCAACACATGGTGGAGTGTTGGGGACATGTGGGCTCAATCAACAATAGTATACAGTGTAGAGTGGTGGCTATTAATTAGAGCAATAAGGAAAATAAAGGAGCTGGTGAGATGGCTAGGCCTTTAAAGGAGCTTGATGCAGGACCCTGGTAACCTAAGTTCAATCTCCCGATCCTACATAAAGGTGGAGGGAGATAGACTTTGAAAAGTTGTCCTTTGACCTCCACTTATCCAGTGTCATCCATGAAAACACACACACACACACACACACACACACACACACACAAAGTTTTTAAATACATAAGGCAGTCAATAAATAGGGAAACTGCAGCTTGGGAACAATGCTTTTCTCATGGCCATGGAGCCAAGTTCCTGAACCCATGTTATTTCTCCCCACACATTACTGTCTCTTCCAGGCACAGACAGACACAGGCTAGGGAAAATGCTCAGAGAAACTCTCTGTCCCAAGGAGGCTGCAGGCAGGCCATGGGTAGCACTTGAGATTCTCCTTGGTGGGAGAGGGAAGGTGATTGAGTTTATTCTCAAGTAAGATGAATCTGCTAGTTCAAGGAGAAAAAAACCAAAACCAAATGGCATTCATTTGACAAATTCTTGCCACTGGGAAGGGCCTTCACATTAGCACTTTATTAACAAAGCTAAAAAAAAAATCACTCAAAACCTGATGTCTATAAAGAGGGTGGCCAACGAATGTCCTTTTCTCTTAAAGGACAAAGAGGTTTGTGGTGTTTAAACACTCAGGCTCATTCTGTAGTGATGTTCACAGGGATCCCGCCCCTGGGCTGGAACAATCTTCCGAGAGGTGGTGGGGACATGTGCGGACTTCAGGGAGAGATGGAGTCTTCAGTCTGCTCCTAGCTACTTAACCTCAATCCCCAACCTCACCATCCATAAACCCCAGGAAACCCGGCAGGGGACAGCATCCAAACTAAGTGATGTTGGCTCCTCTCCTTCTGCAGTTTAGTCCAGGGAAGAACCTTGGCCTGACTTACACCTCTCACAGAGACCACCAGCCCTGCCAGACTCTAACCGATGCTAAAACACAGAGCACTTCCCCCTTCAGTGGCAGGCGAGGTGTTCAAGGGCACACTGAAGAGGAAGGCTGTACGAGGCCTGGAAGTTGTGGGCACACCAACAGTGATAGGTTCAGTCTGAGTCACTCACTGCCCTACTAACGTTTAGGGTGACATTGCGCCCTGGACTCTGTACTCCGTGCACTTCCACCTGGAAGCCGGACAGTGGTACCCAGTGGGGGCTTCGGCTCACCTCCGCCATCTCCCAAAATATCCCTAGGTTTTCAGTTCCAGGTGTAGAGTCAAGGTTACACCTGAAACCAGAAGAAAGTACTTCTACCACAAAGCCACTCCTCACTGACTATAAACTAGCCACTGCTCACACAGGCATCTCGAAGAAATCTCTCTTCTACTCCCAACGTAAAACTCAACTGTTGCTCAGTAACTCAGGAACCATGGAGATAACAGAACAAGGTTGTTCCTGTGTCAGAGATGATACCAGGGGCCTTGCATCTACTTGGTAAGTCTTCTGACACTGAGCTACACGCATGGCCCCTTGGGGAGGGGGGAATTAACACTGGGGCCGGAAAGACAGCTCAGTCAGAAAACTTCTTGCCTCCCAAGCACAAGGACCTGAAGTCAACCCACAGACCCCACACCCGACGCTGAGAGTAGTGGTAAATGCTTGTAGTCCCAGTGGTATGGAGGCAGAGACAGGAGGGTTCCTGAAACTTGTCGCCAGGCTTAATTGCTGCGCTCCAGGCCCGTGGAAAACCTATCTCAAAGGAGTTGACGGTGTCCCTGAGGATATCACTTAATGTTGTCCTCACATGCACTTGTATGTACATGAGCATGTATACACACACACACACACACACATGCACGCACACATGAAAAATCTAACATTTCACAACAACCTCTAATATCCTCAAGGTTGCTCCTTCCGGTGGAAGAAGACACCCGTGTAATGGAGGCAGGCACGTCAGTGGAGGAAAAGTGAACACAGGAAAGACACTATCTGCCTGGGCGTCTTCCCTGACTTGTTCCAACAGGCGGGTACAGGCTAAAGGCAACTGTCACGCAGTGTCTGCGGGCCATCACACCTGTGTACAGAGGAGACAGGTAACACAACACTGTGTCCCTCCCTCACACAGCCTGTGTGCACTTATCTCAATAGCTCAACATGATGAAGGACCACAAAACAGCAGCTCTAAGGCTAAACGTGGTGGCTTGAGTCTGTAATCCCAGAGTTTAGGATGCTGAGGCAGGAGGATTGTCATGAGCTTGAAGCTAGCCTGGACTATGTAGTGAGTGCAGGCTAGCGGAGGCTCTCTTTGAAAACAACACAAACCTAACAACAGTAAAAGCATCATGGCCGTTAGGAGCTTACTCCTCCTGTTCTATCAGGTTTCTTAAGTGTTTACTTTCATTTTATGTGTATGAATGTTTTGTCTGCAAGCATATATGTGCATGCACCACATGTGTGCATGTTGGATCCTTTGAAACTAGGGTTATGAATAATTGTGAGCTGCCATGTGTGTGTTAGATAGTTAACCCAGGTCCTCTGTAAGAACAATCAAATGCTTTTAACCTGAGCCACCTCTTCAAGTCCCCAGCATTTGTACGATACTGCTCACTTAGCACAGAGACCAACTCTTGAGCCCCACTTTCTAGATGGAGCACTAAGGTCCAAAGATGCTCAGAAACCTAATGGCTTCCTGGGACATGCACAAGGTCCAGACAGCACAAAAGGAGGAGGAGGAGGAGGAGGAAGAGGAGGAGGAAGAGGAAGAGGAGGAGGAGGAGGAGGAGGAAGAGGAGGGGACTGACTACTCAGCCTGTGAGTAGCTTGGCAAGATCTGAACCCAGACTGTCTCCACAGTCATGGAATCTGACATCTGCCTTAACTCACAGATTAGAATAACTCCCTCCTGGAGTGAGCCCTCAGAACGCTCCCCCCCCCCAACGGGTACTTGGTAACATTCACATCTCTTCATTTGTGGAAGAGTAAGCTCTTCCTGGACAAGGAGGGGTTAAGGTTGCAGGTCCAGACTCAGAACTCCAAGCTTTCTCAGATTTGTGGGCTCAAGTCAGACATGTAGCATTAACTTTAATGTAAATTTTTTTGGAAGTGATTCACATAGAATTCCTGCCAAGAATTTTAATAATTAGACAGAATTAGCTCAAACTCTGTCCCTACATGCCTAACAACATCTGCTGATCTGACAGTGATCCTGGAAGCTGTGCTGAGCCCGAGAAAGGGCAGGCTGGACCTAGAGAAGGCCATGCGTGGCACTGGAGGTCAGCCTTGAAAGGCACCTGCCAGTTTCTATCTCCCTAGCCTCGGCCTTCTGTGAACTAACACCTGCGCTGGCTGCATCCTGTGCCCCAGCTGCCATGGCTGAGACAAGGACCATGCTGATGAATGAACAGAGGGTCTAAAAGGAACACTTTCCTTAGTCTTTCTGCTCCGAGCTGTGGGTATAAAGTATTTGTTTTAATGTGGTCATCTTAGTCTTTGTCCTGCTCTGGTACAGCACACAGTGGCTATACCATGTGGTGGCATTTTGTTAAGAGGAAGCAACCCACACAGTGTGCACTAGGTAATTCCTGGAAGGCTATAGTACCAAATCATAGACATTATATATCAGTGATAGGACTGGGCCTGGGATGCGGCTCAATGGTAGGGCGCTTGTGCAGCAAAAGCCTCCAGCACCAAGAAACAATAACAAGGGGGGTGGGTGTCAATTTTCTTTTTGAGACAGGGTTTCTCTAGGTAGCTCAGATAGGCTTCAAACTCACAATCCTCCTGCCTCCACCTCCTGAGTAGAAGGATTATAGATGCCTGCCCACACAAGGAACCCTTCCTCGGTGTGGTTCCCCAAAGACCCAATCCACTCACTTCCCCACCCCCTACCCCCCCCACCCCAGTGCATGCCATCATACCCAAAAAGAAAAATATCTTTGGTTCATCTCTACCATTTGCTACTCAACAGCTTTGAGCTTCTTCAAACGCAAAGATAAAGGAAAGGAAACAAAAAACAAAACAAAACCAAAAAAAAACTGTCAAGACTGCTTCCAGCTCAGAGCTCCAGCATGAGACATACATTGTAACAGCTACAGAAGTGCTCTATGTGGGGCTGTGCATGGCTGATGACTGCTATTATGGCTGCCTTAAGAAATGACCATCGACGGGCTGGTGAGATGGCTCAGCAGGTAAGAGCACTGATTGCTCTTCGGAAGGTTGTGAGTTCAAATCCCAGCAACCACATGGTGGCTCACAACCACCCATAATGAGATCTGACACTCTCTTCTGGGGCTGTCTGAAGACAGCTATAGTGTACTTATGTATAATAATAAATAAATCTAGAAAGAAAGAAATGACATCCTTCCAGATCAGTAATGATCTTCCCCAGGATCTAAGAAACACTTCCCACACACCTACCCTTCCTTCCGCATAAAAACAGAACTGACGTCAACAGTTCCCTAGCAAGCTAGGTTTGGAAACACCTGCCTGAGTACTGAGGCAGGGGGATTTCAAGTTCAAAATCTGCCTAAGCTACAAAGTAAAAGTCCAAGGCTACCCTGGGCAACTTAGTTAATACTCTGCCAAACAAACAGATCCCCAGCATTGGTGCCATATTAGAAGCCAGGAACTTACTTTATGAGAAAAATTCCATAAGGTTTCTGCGAGATACTCTAACTAGTTTTTGTCAGTCATAGTTAGATAGTTGTAAGCGCCCTGGGGCTGAGTGTGGTAGCATTTGGTAGACAGAAGCAGGAGGAACATAAAAAATCTAAAGTCGGCTCCGTCTACATAATAATGTCCATGAAGGCCAGAGCTATAAAGCAAGACTCTTGATCTCAAAAAGCAAGTAAATAAACCAACAAACCAAGGAAGGATGAAAGGGAGGGAAGGAGAGACTGAAAGGATGGTTTGGCAGTTAAAAGCACGCCCTGCTCTTGAAGACCTGGTTTCAGAGCCCAGCACCCACAGCGGGCAGCTCACAACCATCCTCTTCTGGCTTCGCAGGGCACCGCATGCACACAGTGCACATGCAGACAAGCAGGCATGCACACATACAGATTGATTTTAAAATACATTAATTTAAGAAGAAGAAGAAGAAAAAGAAGAGGAGGAGGAGGATCTTGGTTGAAAAGCATACCATGGTCATGGTCAGCAAATTCTGGAGGGAGCCAGCCAGGGGAATGTGAAGGTACAAAGGACTTGTTGAAAAGAGCTAATTAATACAGAGCTAATTAATATCCGCTCCCACCCCTATTCGTCCTGTTCCTGCTGCTTCTGCTTCTGCGTCCTAAGGGATCCAGAAAATCACCTACTGATTTAGATGACTCTTTCTGCCTGCAATATTTGAGGACTGAGAAGAGAATTAATGTCTAAATATTTCTTGCCGAACAAAAGGCCTACTCTCCCCTCCCCATCTTTTATGGACTAGAGACAACAACGTGAGCTTGGAGTGGCAATTATGTGACTAAGTGACTGGTGATCATTTTATGAAGAGCCGACTTAAAGGGAAAAGGGAATGCTTTTGTTTCCAAGAATTCATTGAAGGGCTGGAGTGAAGTTTAGCGGTAGTGTGTTTGCCCAGCATGCACTGGGGGCCCCCCAACACCACAAAGGAAAAAAAGGAACTGTAGCCAAAGAAGGCATCTTTGTTTCCAAGTCCATGTGCAGCGTCTGAGCGAATGCTGCTCCAGGAGGACAAAGCTCGCAAGGGCTCCAGAGGAGGAGGGCATGAAGGGCATCAAGGACAGAACCCCTACTTCAGGACTAAAGTCAGCTTTCCTTCCAGGCTCAGCAGAGATTCTCCAGGCTCATCTGGTACTTGTTAAGGGCTGTCTTAGTTACTGTCCTCATTGTTGTGACTCCAGCAAAGCCACTTCAGGAAGGATGTGTTCGTTTTGGCTCACAGTTTGAGCGTACACACCCTAATGGAAGGCCTGGTGGCAGGAAGGTGAGGCAGCTGGTCACATTGTATCCATCCCTAATAGCCTACTTCTGGGGAACAGGTCCTATCCCTGAAGGTTCCACAACCCCCAGAAAGAGCACCTCCAATTGAAGAACATGCACCTAAAACATGAACTTCTAGGGGACAATTCAGACAGAAATTACAACAGAGCTTTATTTGCCTCCCCTCTCGCCTCTCCCTTCCGGCTCCCTGGCAGTTAGGAGGTGAGCCTTGCCTCCATCACTAAAGCCACGCCCCTCCCCTCAAGCGCAAGCTGGGACACACCAGGTCCTAAAGCAACAGGACCAAATGGCCATTTTATGAATCATTGAAAACGGGGAGCCAAAAAATAAATTTTCTTTTTTCAATTTGTTTTTCTCCTGTTTTGTCACAGTAACAAAAAGCTGTCGACCACGCCTTTGGGGAGAAGCCATCACAGGTAAGTGGTACAGGACAGTGGTTCCCAAATACTGGCCAGGAGCTCCTTGGGAAGGGCTGCAGGGTCAGCCAGAAGGACCTTCAGCCACAGCCACATGGAAACTTATTTGCAAACCAAAATTCAAAAGCCCATTAGAAAAGGGGCCTAAAAGGTCTATAAAATCTCTTGATGTTAAAAGAGATCAGGCCGGGTGTAGTGGCACATGCCTTTAATCCCAGCACTCGGGAGGCAGAGGCAGGCAGATTTCTGAGTTTGAGGCCAGCCTGGTCTACAGAGTGAGTTCCAGGACAGCCAGGGCTATACAGAGAAACCCTATCTTGAAAACCAAAAAAAAAAAAAAAGAGAGAGAGAGATCAGTTTTAGGTGGGTGGCACACACCTTTAATCCTGGCACTTGGGAGGCAGAGGGAAATAGATTTCTATCAGTATAGTTAGAGGCCAGCCTGGTCTACAGAGTGAGTTCCAGGACAACCAGGACTACACACAGAAACCCTGTATTGAAAAAACCAAAACAGAAAAAAGAAAAATCATGTTTTAGAAACTGTAAATCAGTCTAGAACTTCCAATGAATTACTGCCAGCAAGTAATCCCTCTGTTTACAAGAGAACATATCTCAAAATAGTTAAAGTTACAATCAATCAATCAATCAATCAATCAATAAAATTATTCAAGTCTTAGATTTGGGACCAGTAAGATGACTCAGCAGGTTAAGGTGCCTGTCACCAAGCCTGATAGCCTGTTCAGTCCTAGGACCCACATGGTGGAAGAAAAGAACACACACACACACACACACTTAAAATGTCTTGGATTTTGTCTTTCTATTTTAGTATCATAATAGAGTGTGATAAAATCTAATATTGCAAATGTCCCTTCCCTAGTGCTCTGGAAGCAGAGGCAGGAGGATCCTGAAAACATGGCTAAGAGCTTAGCTCTCTAGAGCTAGTTCCAAGCCCAGGCTGCAGCACACGCCTTTAATTCCCAGCACTTGGGAGGCAGAGGCAAGGAGATCTCTTGAGTTCATGGCCAATCTGGTCTACATAGGAAGTTCCAGCCCAGCCAGAACTGCACCACGAGACCCCGTCTTGAACAAAACACCCAGAAAATAACAATAAAAATGGTCCCAAAGCCAGGCGTGGTGGCGCACGCATTTAGTCCCAGCACTCGGGAGGCAGAGGCAGGCGGATTTCTGAGTTCAAGGCCAGCCTGATCTACAAAGTGAGTTCCAGGACAGCCAGGGCTACACAGAGAAACCCTGTCTCGAAAACAGAGAGAGAGAGAGAGAGAGAGAAAGAGAGAGAGAGAGAGAGAGAGAGAGAGAGAGAGAGAGAGAGAGAATGAGAATGAATAAATAAGATTCTGACAGGCCTACACTGATGAGAAAAACAATAAAAGTGCCGACCCCCCTCACCCCACCCCCCTGCCGTGACACTGACTACACACCGCTCTGCTCCTGCTGCGATTCTGCAGGGATGAAACAGGAAGGTCTGATAGTTTGTGTTCCAAAGGACTCAGATCTTGAACTCCCCTGGGTACTGCATATTAAAAGGGTTACCATAAAGCAGCTCGCAGCAAATGGCATCCATCTTAGGAGATATCACAAGTGACTCCCATTTAATAGCTACATCTTTACCCAGAGATACCGAACAAAAATGCCTGTGATCTATTCCCACCGTACAGGCAGGTTACTTGACAAGAGAAAAACCTGAAATGTCGTTTTACCCAGTCACTGGGACGCGCTTCTGGAGAACACGTCCAAAAACCAGTTTTTCTTCTACAGACTCCAGTACTAGGCTGTAACCACATCACACCTTTAAAATCAAACAACCCATGACTCCATCTCTAATCTTTGTAAGTGGCATAGAGCGATGATACAATGTCTTCCAAATGCTGTGGAGATGTCTCCAAGGCCCCCAGAGCTTTGGTTTTTATAAAGAATTTATCATTGGTTCCAAGTTAAGTATTCAGTTGCTACAAACACTCAGAATTGATGATTTTTCAAAAAAAAAAAAACTTTCTACATACATACAGCATTATTACTTCTATGACTGGACGCCAACAAATGTGGTCAGTATTATTTCCAGATTCCTCCAGCAATCCTTTTGCCTGCGCTGGTCAGCTCAGTCATATCTGCCCTTGATTACGCCATCTTCTGCCACTTGCAAACTTAGAATGGCTTTTTTTTTCTAGTGGAAATGGGGTTTGCGTGGGGGTGGGTGGTGTTTAACACCTGAGCCCCTCTGATTGGTGTCTTGTTGGCCATGTAGGCGTGGCTTTCCTTCCGGCTCACACAGTGCAGCTTAGCTCAGACCTGGGAAAGGAAGAACTCCCTCCAGCCCCGCAGAAGCCCTGGAGAGAACAGCTTCCAAGTTCTGGGTGGGTGGGTGGGGTGGTTGGGGGGGATGTTCTGGGCCTTAAGAAGAGCCCTTCTCATTCTTGTTTATCTTTTTTAGCTTTAAAAATGTTTTAAAAGTATGTTTTGCCAGTTAACTCCATTCTGCATAATCTCAAAGGACTCTAAATTCCCATAGTACATATGTGTTCAATTTTATAGCTCCGCATTTGATATGTATAGCTTTGTGACTGACTGTTCAAGGCATTTTTTTGTGAACATTATGTTTCTGTCTCCCCAATGGTACTTTAAACTTATTTTTTTCTGTTTGGATTTTTGTTTTTTTTTGAGACAGGGTTTCTCTGTGTAGTCCTGGCTGTCCTGGAACTCACTTTGTAGACCAGGTTGGCCTCAAACTCAGAGGTCCTCCTGCCTCTGCCTCCTGGGTGATGGAATTAAAGGCATGCACCATCACTGTCTGGCCGTAATTTTTCTTTTTCAATGTTGAATTACACTTTTATGGGTTTTTTCCAGTTATAAAAACAAAGCTTGCATGCACATGGTAAAAAGTTTCATGTAAAATTTTTTTTCTCTCCCCAGATCCTAGTCTAACACTCAGAAGCAACCCCCTCACGGGCTTCTTATATAGCTGCTCCTGCATACAGCACACGTGCATGCACACATATACACAATACATAAATTGTTCTCCCCACCCTTTTAAATAGTTAGGTCAGTTATTAACTTATTATCTCTTAGCTGACAAAGAAAAAAAATATTTACCAGTCACATAAATCCAGGATTGGAGAGAGAGCGTTTTAAGAGCAGTGGCTGCTCTTGCAGAGATGCCCTAGCTCCATTCCCAGCACCCTATGGCAGTTCACAAGCATCTGCAGCTCCAGCTCCAGCTCCAGTTCCAGAGGGTCCAGCACCCTCTTCTCAGCTTCTCAGGCATCGGATGTGTACACGATGCTCACACACACTTGAGGGCAAAACACCCATACAAATGAAATTATTTTTTTAAAAGGTCAGGCAACAAAGTGTGTATCTAGGGCTGAGAGATGGACAAACAGGACTCCATTCTATGGCCACACTATACACAGACTTCTTTTTCCTCTCTCGATGTGAGAATCCAACCCAGGGCCTTCTGGCATCGGGGGGCAAGTGCTTTAGCATGGTGGTCCATCCCTGATGCACTAATAAATCCTTTACTAACAGACATGTGTGTTTCACATTTTGCTGCAGCTGCAAACGTTGCTTCAGTAAACACTTTTGAACGTTCTGCGTCTATGAACATTGCTGTAGACACTTTTGTTTATATTTGTAAGACGTGTTGGATAAATCCCTAGAAATTGGACTAGTAGTTCAGATTACATATATTTTACATTCCAGGTGGTGTTGCCAAAGAAACCTCCTCCATTTGCACTCTGCCCGTGAGTGCCTGCCTCTACGTACTCTTGCCAGCGCTGTATGTCATCAAATGCTCCTTTTGCCAACCCAATAGTCACATATTGTATTTCATTAGTTACACTGCTTTCATTCTAAGTGGAACCAGGTATCTTTTATAAATATGTTTATATTTCTTTGTCTGTTCAAATTCTTTGCTCAAATTGACTTTAAAAGCCTTCAATGCCTGAAGGGAAAAAAACAACAAAAACCCAAATGGCCCTAATCTCTGTCATGTATGTTAGAAACATCTTTCCCAGCCCCCGGTTTATCATATGATCTGTTTTTTTTTTCTTTTTCTCTTTTCATTTTCTTTTTTGGTTTTATGTTAAGAGTTATCTCGTTTTATGGCCACCAGAACCATCTATATGAATTTTCTGAACACGAATACAAATAGGTATCTTTTGGTATCCCCAGGGGCCTGGTTCCAAGATGCCTGCGAGAATACCCAATCTGTGGATGCTCAAGCGCTTCCTGCAAAAAGGTTCTGAGCCCTCATACTTGTCACTCACAGCCCAGCCCCGCCCCCAACACTTTAGTCCTCCCTGGATTGTTTATAATATTTGATGCAGTGTCAAATGCTATGTATGAGGTTTTACTGTTGAACAAATTCTGATAAGAAAAAAGCCTGCATGTGCTGTACAGATAAGATTTCCCTCCAAATAGCTTTTGCTTTGTTTCTGGAGACAGCGTTTCTCTGGGTAGCCTTGGCTCTCCTAGAACTGGTTCTATAGACCAGGCTAGCCTTGAACTCACAGAGCTCCATCTGCCTCTGCCTCTCGAGTGCTGGAATTAAAGGTATGTGCTACCATGCCTGGCCCAACCAAATAGCTTTTTGGGTTTGTTTTGTTTTTTTGTTTGTTTGTTTGTTTATTGTTTTTGGTTTTGCTTGTTTTCCTAGAGAGGAACCTGGGTCTAGAACTTACTAGACAACCAGGCTGGCAGTAGACTGTCATCTATCCTCCCGCTTCGGCCTTCCAAGTTCTGGGATCACAGATATAAGCTACCAGGCCCTTCAGTAAATCCTTGCATACATTTGACCTGACATGGTTTGAATCCAAGAATGTGAAGTCTACATATATACAACACCAACTGCACTCACTAATTTCTTTTCAGGGGGATGTGGTTGAACAGAAAATCTAGAGTCACCAAAAATCCTTCCCCTGGTTTTGTAAAACCTGGAAGAGCAGTTATTAGAAAAACTACTGCCAAGACACCCAGCAAAGCGAGTCATCAACAGGATATCTAAAGGCTGGGATATAGCTCCCATTGGCATTCTGCTTGCCTGGCATGCATGAAGCCTTGGGGTCTATCTCCCAGCACCACATAAAACTGGATATGGTAGAATATACTGGCAACCATAGAGGCAGAGGCAGGAGGATCAGAAGTTCAAGATCACCCTAAACTCAATAGGGAACTTCAAGTTTGCAGTCTGGACTATACAGAACCTTATGTATTAAAAATAATAACAAAAACAAACAAACAAACAAAAAAAACTCCAGGCATCTGCAGACTTTTGGAACGGCAAGGTTTCCTTGTTGCATTTTGGATGTCCATATGCTTAACCCCATGGAGAGGACTGTGACAATCAGTCATGTAAGGATAACACCTGAAGCCCCTCAGCATGCAGAGCAGAGGAGGCGTCCCTAACATCACAGACCAAGCCAATAGAAAGCATCTGCCTTGAGACCCCTCCCCACCCCAACATGTTCATAAAGCCCTATCCATAAGGACTAAGGTGCATGAGTTATTTCGCCAAAGAGCGTCTGAGAGTGCCTGTCTGATCGAGCTGTAACACTGCAGGGAAGAGGATTCTCTCCCAAAGCTTTCCTCTCTGGAATCTGCTTGAGCCTGCCACAGACACTTTCTGCTTGGTGGCCCCACTTGGCTCCCAGCCTCCTGCTGCGATCCACTCTAGGGCAGCAGCAGTGGTCACAAAAGAGGCCCAGCAGCCTGTCCTGCTCTGGCTGCCCCCTTGGAGAGCTGCGACTCTTTAGCTGCTCCAGCTGGGCCAGGGCCCTGCAGATCCCCTTGGATAGTGCCTGCCCGGTATGCAGACTGGCCGTCTGGGATGGCGGTGCTTAGCGGTAATCCTAGTGCGAAGTAGTAGGCAGAGAGCGGGGGACACTGGCCTGCTAGTTCTATACAGAAACTGTCTCAAAAGTAAGGTTGAGAGCAACACAGGAAGAGATAGGGAACGTGCACATGGGAAGCCCCTGTGGGACCTGGGATCAAACTCAAGTTGTCAGGATTAATGGAAAGTACCTTTAACCACTGAGCCATCTTCCCCCACCCCACCACCCCTGTTTTGGACAGGGTCTCACTACATAGTCCTAGCTGGCCTTGAACTCACGGAGATCTGCCTCAGCCTCATGAGTGCTGGGATTAAAGGGATATGCCACCATGCCTGGCCTTCCATTGAGTTAGCTTGATGGTCCCCTTCATTTTATTTTTGAGACGGAATCTCTCTCTGCACATGGGGTTCACTAGATTTGGTTGGGCCAGCTTGCCAGGAAGCCTCGGAGATCCCTCTGTCTCCTTGTCCCCTGCACTGGGATTATGGGCACACACCGTTGTCACACACAGCTTTCCCACAGGTGCCGGAAATCAACCTCAGGTCCCCGTGTTGAGCAGCAAACATTTTACCCCCTGAGTCATCTCCCTGACTCCTAGTTTTACTTACTTATTTAAGAAACTTTTCCTGAGTGTCTGCCACCTATCTGGACTTTATTACAGTACTACTGTAACATAAAATTAAAGAGATCAATCTCAGGAGATGGTTAAATGACAGTGCCTCCTGAGGAAACATGAAATCGTACCCCAACTAGATAGGTAACAAAGGCACCCAGGGGGCTGGAAACTGGACAAGGCGGTAAGCTATGCATGGGGGTGGGAGCAGGTTCCAGGTTCCAGGACGTGGGCGTGCAATGCAAGTGGGAGACCACTCGAGGGTCCGAGCTGACTTCCAGGCTCTCCGCAACGCCCGTCCCGCCCCCCGGCTCCCAACTTCTTTTTCCGTTGTTCCCTTGGAGCTTTGGTCTCCAAGCAATCAGTTCTGTGTTTTTATTTCTATGCTCAATTTTAAACCACATTTTTAAAAAGCGCTTCTTGAAAGGCGAAGATTGGGGGAAGAAGCACTGAGGTTCTTAAGAGCCCCTGTCGAGCTGCCAAAGCATTGTTTTAGTCAAATGTCAAATGAAAGGGGAGAAGCAGAATGATGATTTTATTTGAATTGCTTCCAAAGAAAAGTAACCTCCGGCTAAACTTGAGGCCCACTCTGCTGGAAACACTGGCATGTCGACAACAGAAATGGAAGCAGAAAATTGCATCTTCCAGAAAGCACGGTATCAAAGGGGAGAAACCGCAAGGAGCGATAAGCTTCGAGGTCCCCGTGGCTCGGGATGTGTTTTAGCCTTTTCTACTTACCCTGCTGAAAATGAAATTACTTAGAACGCAGCCTTCCCTTAGCAGAGGGCTTTTGGAAATGATTAAAGGTTAACTCTCTTGTTTTAAGTAAAAAAACAAAACAAAACAAAAAAAACAATGTATTAAATTTCAGATTTACTTAGTTGAAAAAAACAAAAAAAACAAAAAACAAAACCAGAAAATGAAACAAACATCCAAAACTTTAAAGCTAAGGAAGGCTAGGAATGTAGTTCAATGTGGGAACATGCGCTTAGCATGTGTAAGGCCAATGTGGGAACATGCGCTTAGCATGTGCAATGTGGGAACATGCACTTAGCATGTGCAAGGCTCTTGGTTAAAATCTCAGCCCTGTTCTATGACAACTCCCATACAAATTAATACAGCTAAGAGGTCTCCAGGGTGTGGGAAGACAGTCCCTCCTGGTGAACATGAAGCTGTGCCCCAGCTACCTTAGCTACTGTAAGTACCCAGGCTCCTCGGTTTCCGCTGCCCAGGACAGCTGCAGAAAGATCCTGGACACTGAACTCATAAATTACTGCAGCCAACAGGCGTCAGGCTGCTCACCACTCTAAGCCCTGCCTTCCAAGTTTTCAAACCAAGCTGAAGGCAGATCTTTTTAGTGGTCTTTATCTTTGGCCATTAATCACATTTATTAGACACTCCAGTGTGTTCTGTGATACATGCTGGTGTAACAAATCAAACTGGCTTTGCCTCCAACGGGATGGCTGGTCTGCATGCGAGTTGGATGTGGGGATGGGTCCTTCATGTCTGTGGCTCTGAATCTCTGCAGTCCTGAAACTGAAGGCAAGCCACAGGTGGCATTTGTGGCAACTGGCTCAGCTCTTCCCCGCTGACTCCTTCTCTCTGAAAACGCTGCCATCTTACTCCAGATCCGTCTTCACTTTCCATACTCTCTGAGGCCATTGGGAACTTGGCACCAACCCATCTCACTATCTCACCTATTTCACATGGATTTTCCTCCTCTGTGTTGTGTCCCCGAGGAAGAAAACCTCAGGTCCCATCTCTGTAAGAAAATGTCGCCAGTGTTACAGGAAGGAGGACTCAACGTTCCTTTTTATAAATATTATCTTATTTTATTATTTTTTATCTTAGGTGAGGCTTCATTATGTAGCCCAGGCTGGCCCAAAGTTTAGATCCTCCTGCTTCATCCCCCTGAACGCTAACATTATAAGCACACATGGGCCGTCACGCCCAGCTTCGGATGTCGCTTCTGCAAGAGGCCCTGCAAAGAACAAGATGGCTGAGCTGAGTCTCTCAGGGTGGAACTCACATCCCAAACAGAGAGCAGAACATGCTAGTGGTGGAACATGCTGTTGACATGCTGGAGTCAACCCCTCATGAATAACGAGACGTTCGTGGAGCTCTTGCTTCAATGGAAAGGGCCTGGAACTTAAAAGGAATTCACTTACAGCATTAAGTGAAATATTTATTATCTTTTTTTTTTTTTTAAGTTTTGTGTCTAAATCAGCAAACAGCCTCTAGGAAGATGAGCCAAAACCAAACAAGCGAGTCACTAGAGAGCACACTCTCACCTCTCCTCAAACGCCAGAGCCTTTTCTTGTTTTGTAATCAAAGAATGAAAACGGGCTTGTGCTAGACCCGGTCTTTTGTGCCACAAACACAGATGCCAAACCCCGGGCCAGACGTCTGGTCTTGATTAAGGTTATTTTCTTTTGTTACATTCCATCAGGAGGAACGGCAGAGGAGAAGGCAGCTAAAGGTTCCCTGAATGCAGCTCGCAGAGAAAACTCGATGCTGGGATAAAAATCACTTCTCAAAAAACCAAAAAAATCACTGGCGTAACCTGGGCCCTCTGGTTTGCTTCTGAGCTTTCTGGAAGCCTCTTCTCTCCCCAAATTCTACCTCAGCTCCCTGTGGGTGGACTTCTGTTCTTAAGTGATGTGGTCCACGCCTATCTTCTCTCCATGAGGCTTCTGATGCCACCTCACGGCACAGTCTGCTCTGCCATACTCCAGCTCTCGAGGAAACCTTTCCCTCCCTTCTCTGGCTCCCACACCAGCCCTCTGCCTGTCCTGGAATGTGGAGGCTGCTGGGGACACTCTTGGCCTTTTGCTATTTAAAACTGAACTCATCTGTTCTCCCAACTCAGACAATACCTGGATTGTTCACGACCTCACTCGCGCTCACAGTCACGCTTCTGGACCTATCCTGCCCCACCATCTCTGTCTGCTCACACCAAGAGACCTTCCAAAACGATGGTTTCTCAGAACCCGATTCTGCCTGTCTTCCATACATGCAATAACACCTCAGAGCATATCCCCACAATGGGTACGTTTACAGTATCCAGCACGTGAAGATCATGCCAGTAACCATTAGGTAGGTGTGAGGGCTGTTGTCTCTAATTCTAGCGTGGGCACTACCAATCCCCACTACCCAAGTGAGTTAGTTAAGTGAGGCTGGCCAGCAGCATGGTACCAGCTTCCAAATGCTAGGCTGGCATGGCATAGCAGTGATGGCTGTAATCCAGCCCTTAGGGAGACTTAAGACAAGGCTGGGTCTGTGAAGGGAATGGGGAGTTCCTGGCCATTTCTACACATAACCTAAAGCCTTACTATATAGTCAGCATCTCATTCCAGAAGGTTCTCAGGTTCCTAAATGGGAATATGCTTGCTTAACACATTGCTACTTTTAAAAAGATTTTATGTATGTGAGTACACTGTCAGTGTCTTCAGACACACCAGGAGAGAGCATCAGATCCCATTACAGATGGTTATGAATGAGCCACCATGTGGTTTCTGGGAATTGAACTCAGGACCTCTGGAAGAGCAGTAAGTGTTCTTAACCGCTGAGCCATCTCTCCAACCCCACGTCTCTACTTTTTATTCCCCCCAAATTAGGTTTCTACATCACAGGCCACCTGGGTTTCTCCTGGTGGCTACCACGTTAATCATTCTTTCATGACCTGGCTGTGCCTGAGAACCCTGCAAATAAAGTTATTCTCAAAATCCTACTATTAGGAATTCACTTGGGGTGAATGGATCACCTCTGAAGAAGATCTAAAAGAACAAAAATGAACTTAAGAGGAAAACAAAAACTTGAGAACAAAAATTCACAGACTATCCATATATTATCAAATTATCACCTGGCTTAAAAAGGCACAGGGATCAGGCAGTTTCATGGACGGCTTCTAATTTCTAAGGAACAATAATTATTGTGCTATTTAAATTATTCTAGAGCCCAGAAAATTCTACAGAAAGTATGCATTATTTAAGAAATTGAAAACATACAAAATGTATTTAACTTCAGGTTTTTTGAAATTCTTCTTACTTATGTGTATTGTGTACATGAACGTGTGTGTGTGTGTGTGTGTGTGTGTGTGTGTGTGTGTGTATACCACATGTTAGTGTTGTATGGACCCCCTAGAACTAGAGTTACAGGTGGTGTCAAGCCACTCATCATGGGTGCTGGGAACTGAGCTTCCTGTCTCTTGGAATAGTAGCAAGTACTCTTAACCATGGAGCCATCTCTTCAGTCCCTAAGGTACTTTTATCGACAGCTGGCTTCTTAACTTTACTTATCTTGCATGTACACATGCGTGTGCATGAGTGCTGTATATGCCATGGTACATAAAGGAGTCAAAAGAGAACTTGAAGGAGTCAGCTCTGTCCTTTACAAGGACCCTCAGGATCAAAGTTGAGCCTTTTGTTTGGTGGCAGGTGTTCACATCCACTGAGCCATCTGTTGGCCCCTATTGCTTGTTTTAATGGCAGCAGGGGGTGGGTGGGGGTGGGGGGTGATGACAACAACCATGGAGATGACTCAGTGGTTAGAAGCACTTGCTGCTCTTCCAGGACCTGGGTTTGATTCCCAGCACCCATATGACAGCTCACAACCATCTGTACCTCCAATTCCAGAGGACCCAACTCCCTCTTCTGGTTTCCATTGATATCAGTTATATACATGCTATACATACATACATACATGCAGGCAAAACACCCATACACATAAATAAAATTAATGTGTTTTGTTCCCCAATTGGTTCTTGATAGATCAATAAAGATGCTAGCGGCCAATGGCTAGGTGAAAGAGGCAGGACTTCCAGTTTCCCTGCAAGCAGGCTAGCAGATACAGATTTCCCCATGCTGCAGAGAAAGAACCACCAGCCATATGAGATCTCTGGTGGAGCGGCCATTGGTTGCTTCTCCATTGGGGTGACAGGAGGGAGATTAGAAACATAATTAAGCTGAGGGCAGACTTAGGGTGCTGAGCTAGAACCAATGGTAACTGAGCAGCCAAAGTTGAGGGCAGATTCAGAGATGCTGAGCTGGAAGTGAAAAGAAGGTCGCAACAGCCAAGGAAGGCTTAGTAGAGGCCTGGCCATTGAGCTAAAAAATATCAAAAATAAGATTTTGTTTTTGGGTTTTGTTTTTGTTTTTGTTTTTTCGAGACAGGGTTTCTCTGTATAGCCCTGGCTGTCCTGGAACTCACTTTGCAGACCAGGTTGGCCTCGAACTCAGAAATCCGCCTGCCTCTGCCTCCCAAGTGCTGGGATTAAAGGCGGGTGCCACCATGCCCTGCTCCAAAAATAAGATTTTGTGTGTGTGTGTGTGTGTGTGTGTGTGTGTGTGTGTGTCTTTCATCTGCAGATCCGAGGGAACCTGGAGTTTAAAGTGAGGTAGTAGGAACTACATGCTACAGCATGCATGTGAATTCAGACCCCTAGAATTCAGAGACTGGAACAGGGTATCAGACCCTGCAGAGCTGGAGTTATAGGTGTTGTCAGCCTCTGGATGTGGGTGCTGGGAATCCATCTTGGGTCTGCTAGAAGAGCAGGGTGCACTGTTAACTTCGTACTCATCTCTTCAGCCCCCCCCCCCCCAGTTTAGGGATTTTAAGAGACAATTGAGCATTTGCCCAGTTTTAAGAGACACTGTATCTGAGTGAAAATCAGAAAATGAGACATTTAACAATGTTCTCTAATCCACTGTTTGGGAGCCTAGAGCCTTTGGATGCTGCATAGTACCCTAGGGGTGAAACGGAGAGCCAGACGGAGAGCCAGGGGCACACACTGCCTGTCCTCAAAGGGTTTGCTCTCTCATAACGAGATACACACTACTCTCTCCAAGTCCACAACTAGAAGCTCCCAAAAGAACTACCCAGGAGACCGCAGGGCACGCCCAACACTGGGACGAGGATCTCATCTGAGATCATAAACAAGGACATGCAGAGAGGCTGTTTAAACTACTGATACAAATGCATATTTGATGATTCAGGATACCATTCATGTATAATAGACAAAAGCACGCAGTGGCTTATATACTTTAGCTCTGTTCTTGAATTTTTAAAAAGAATCATTGTTGAAGTTGGGATGTGGGGTGTCTTCTCAAAGGCCCATGTGCTGGAGGTTTGGCTTCCAGAGAGGCACTGTTGAGAATGGTGGTGGGCCAGACGAGACTCTCCCTGGGTAGTCAGCAGGAGTTAAGCACTACTAAAACATGATTAAAATCTGTTAAAATGGCTGTTAATAATGTTCCTTACACGTATATTGTAAGCACTCCTGATGAGCATTTTCCTTAAATAAGGAAAACCTTGGGTTGACTCCCTAGTCAGAAGCTGACAAATTCTTCCTTCTTGCCCAAACTATCTAGAATAAAAAGGCTACCAGTCTATCAGTCAGCCAGGCTAACCTACGCCATCAGCCCTCTGGAATCCTCTACCAATGCTTTGAGACAACTGTGCCAAGCGCTGCAGTTGATTGTTCTGGCTCCTGAAAGCACAGTCCCAGCCCAGACTGAAGGGTCCAACTGATCTTCTGACTATCACAAGCCCACATGAGCCGTGACCATTTTAGTCAGAGAGGAGTACTTCACCCTGGCTGAGCAAGGACTCTGGCTGGTAGCGAGGCCATGATTGGTCCACAACACAAGCCTTAAGTTACTATGAGTTACTGTGATTGGTGCTTGATGCAAAACTATGATTGGACACAACAAATGGCTATTTGGTCCAAACATCCCTTCTTGGGCTTACGTAAGCAGGCTGCTTAGCCTGGGAGTGGGGTGGGGGGTTCGGGCACTCATTCTATGCTGGGAACATCAGGTCTGGGCTGAGTTTTAACTGTCAACTTGACACAACTAAGAATCACTAAAGAATTTTATGAGGAATTATCTAGATCAGTAGATCAGATAGGTCTGTGGGGGTTTCTTTTAATTGTTAATTGAGATGGGAAAGGCCCACTTGGACATAGCCCTGGATATATAAGAGTGAAGGAAGCTAGGGCTGGCAAGATGGTTCAGTGGGTAAAAGTGCTTGCAGCCAAATGTCACAATTATACAGCCCTGCTTGCAACCAGCATCCAGTCATGGCGTTCCAGACCCTGGCCTCCCAGTAAGCACTGTTTTCCTGCTGAAGAATCGAGGAGGCTGAGGCTGGATCAGCTGCTCAACAGCTAAAGGGTAGCAGCATCCGTCGGCCTCAGACCCACCCATGGCACCCCTACCTCCACAGACGAGATCCTTTCTGAGGATCTCATCTCTCCACAGGGACCCTCCTCCCAGGGGGTTGCTGGAGCCAGAGCAATCCAGGCATCTTCATGAACAGCCCTCCAGTATCCTGACATCCAAATGCTGCCCTTGTCCCCACAGAGGCAAATACCCTATGTTACCTAGCAGTGGCCACTCATAAGTGAAGGAAGAGCTCCACAGGTCAAGTATGGCGGGGTGTGAAGGAAGGAGGCAAAGGCAGAGACGATGGCGAGAGAGTGGGAAGCTGATGGAGAGGACCAGAGAGGACAATCTGCAGGCCCTCAGCACCAGCAGTCCAGAGGGCCGTCAAGGGCCCAGGGTCTCAGACCTGAGGTTCAGAGCTGGCCGCTGCCATGGGTCAGGCTATGGGAAGCTGCCACAGGAGCTAAGAGAGGCTGCGCTGGCTGCTGCTTCTATTGCACACCTCCACAGTTCAATGTGGCGGGGGTCGGGGGGAGCATTGCTAGAAACTGGCATTTAGAGGAGCGCTTGCCTACCCACGATTCTGTGATCTCCATCGCTCCTCTCATTTTTTTTCTTCTTTTCTTTTTTGAGACTCATGTATCCCAGGCTGACCTCAAATTCACTACGTAGCTGAGGATGATCTGGAACTCCTAACCCTCTTGCCAGATTACAGGCATACTCCACCATGCCTGGCTGATTTTTTAAAAAATATTTTTGTGCTAAAATATACACAATATAAATTTTACCATCTTCACCATTGGGCTGTACACAGCTCAGTGATACCAAGCACATTCACACACTGCCATCTGCTCCGGAGAAGTTCATCTTCCCAGCCAGAAACCCCATCCCCATTAAACACTAACTCCCTGCTCCCCGGCTTCCCTGGCCCCTGGCAACCCTCAAGCCCCATTTCATTTTAAAATGCAAACATTCAGAGACCAAGGCTCATTCACACTTCAGGCGTAAATTAATTTCACCTGCTAAACTTCTATCAAAATGGACTGCGTGAGTTGAGCAGGCAGGAGCTACAGTTACACAGAGCAGACAGGCAGTATGGCAGTCTGGGCTTTAAACAGAGATAGGGAGATGAGAAATGGGCTGCTTTGAAGTAAGCCCAGGGCTCTGGGATGAACCCTCACTGCTTTCCACCCCACACTGTCTCTGGCTAATCTGAAGCACCAAGATGGGGAAGGAGGAGTATATTTCAGTGGTAGAGCACTATCCCTGGTTTTGAGTCTGAGCAATACAGACACTCTCTTGAGAGATAGAAGAATAGAAATAAAAACAAAACAAAACAAAACAAAACAAAACAAAACAAAACAAAACAAAACAAAACACCCGGAAAGTTAGGTGTCGGTGAGCTGTGGCCTCCTAGAACTCAAAAATGGGAATTTCCTGCACGGTACTCTAGACAGCTGGCCAGCACACTGCACCTGCCTGACCATGTCTGACAAGAGCATGCGGAGCCTGACAGCCCCAAGCAGTGCACCCAGACAGCTTCGGAAGTCCCCAAATCTATTCGTTCAGAACAAGCTGTGGAGACCTCTGGCTCCCCCCCCCCCCCCCGTGCATGCTACATAAGAATTCTATCATTGAGTGGTGGCTTCAGCCTCATGATTTTTAAAAATGTATTCTTCTCTCATACAATACATCTCAACCCCAGCTTCCCCTCCCTCTACTCCTCCCAGAACCAACCCCACCTCCCCTCTCCCCAAGATCCACTCTCTCTCCCACCAGAAAAGAGCAGGTCTCCCAGTGATATCAAATGAACCCAGCGTGACAAGATGTGGTAAGACTAGGCACAGACCCTCACATCAAGGCTGGACAAAGCCACGCAGTAGGA
This sequence comes from Mus minutoides, assembly GCA_902729485.2. Lineage (NCBI taxonomy): Eukaryota > Metazoa > Chordata > Mammalia > Rodentia > Muridae > Mus > Mus minutoides. Next base: position 992,422 of record LR749844.1, read on the forward strand.
GGAAGAGAGTCCCAAGAGCAGGCAGCAGAGTCAGAGACAACTCCACTCCCACTGTTAGGAGCACCACAGAAACACCAAGCTATGTAAACCTAACACACATGCAGAGGGCCTAGGTCAGACCCAGGCAGGCTACCCGATGGCTGCTTCAGTCTCTGTGAGCCCCAACGAGCCCGGTTTAGATGACTCTGTGGGTCGTGTTCTCCTGGTGTCCTCAACCCCTTCTCTTCAGAGCTTAGAAATCTTTTACCTTTTACTGATTTTTTTAACGTGTTCATATTCCTTAAGTCAGCCCCATGTTCACCTTTCTCTAAACCTTGCTCCCCTCAGTAAATTCTGCCCTGGTCCCAGCCACTGCACCAGATTTTATGAATACCTTTATTCCCCAGGGAGTCTCTGTGAGGGTGGGCCTGATACCCAACACAGCAAAATCCATCATTCTAGTCTTCAGTGTGTTCCCCAATCCGTTTTTTTTTTTCTGGCTAAAACTGATCATCTCTTTGAATATTTTTGCTCCCATCCCTCCTCTCAGGACCCCAACACTGAATATTGGCAGCAGCTTCTCTTCTGAAAAGAGCCTGTTTTCCACAAGGAGGTTTTAATTACTTAGGAGTTACAACAGAGCTGCAGATCAAACCTGTCTCAGCAAATTACAAATGACTACCTGTCAGGAACCTTCAGGAATGCTTGAGGCTCTGAAAGAGTCAAGGCAGTGTTACAGCTGCAGATTCTAGGCACAACTGTCGACTGTGCGTTTTACACACACACACACACACACACACACACACACACACACAGAGAGAGAGAGAGAGAGAGAGAGGGAGAGGGAGAGAGAGAGAGAGAGAGAGAGAGACAGCACAGTCCCATAGATTCTTGATATTTGCAGAACTTGGGTCTGGTCAAGGAAACGTTGTGCCAGGCCAGACCTTGTGTGTCTTCTCCCCAATGCCGAGAGAAAACTATTTCCTAGACTGTAGGTTGAGGTGTGATCTTGGAAGGGGTGCAGAACAAGAAGGTGAAAGAAATAAAGGCAGGGGCAGGCAAGATGGGCTCAGTGGGAAATGCGTTTGCTGCCAATTCTGCCTACCTGAGCTCAATCCCTGAGATATTGCAAGCTGGCCTCTGGCCGCCACAGGCATGCTGCGAGGAGAGCGCGCTCGTGCACGCACTCACAGACACACACACACACACACACACACACACACACACACACACACACACAGAGAGAGAGAGAGAGAGAGAGAGAGAGAGAGAGAATTTTAAACAATCTCTGCACTTGGGAGGCAGAGACAGGTGGATTTCTGTCGAGTTCAAGGTCAGGGCAGTCAAAGCTACATAGAGAGACCCTTTCTAAAAACAAAAGAAAAAAAAAAAAAAGAAAGAAAGAAATGTTGGTTAGAGCTGCTGCTCTGTGGGGGGCGGCCACTCCTACAGAGTCTAGGCTTTAGGCTGTGGAGGCGTGGAGCTCCTGGAGGCAGAGAACAAAAGAAAGGGAAAAGATGAAAAGAGGACACAAAACTTAAAGCCTCCAGCACAGGGTTCCTGACTCAGTCCCAGCTCAAAAAGTAAAACAACGAAAATAACGCCTAAGGTCAGCCCCGCCCACCCTGCCAGCCCCGCCCACCCCTTACCAGCCTCCCTTCAGTGGTCATGCCTGCACGCATCCTTCATCACCTGGAGTCTCACCAACCCCATTGCTTGTGTTAACAGTTAATTTCTCTGAGGAACTGGGCTGCTTGTAACTGAACAGGGGAGGGGTGGATAAACCGCACAGGTCAAGAAAAACCACAGAAGTACATGGTAGCCAAACCTCTAGAAGAATGGCTGAATGCAGAGAGGACTATGGGAAGGAGCTAAAGAGGGTGCAGAAGAGGAGCTGCTGCGAGTGAAGTGCTGTACAAATGTGTGTTTATGAGCCTATGGTGTAGTGTGTATGTCTGTGTGCCTGTGTGTGTGTGTCTGTGTATATGTGTGTGTGTCTTTGTTCGAGTGTTTATGATGTAGTGTGTGCATATGTTTGTGTCTCTATGTGTATGTGTATGTATGTGTCTTTCTATGTGTGAGTGCATGCATGCATGTGATGGAGTGTGTGTGTGTGTGTAAAACAATTCTTTTTCAAGTGACATCTAACTACATCCTCTTGAAGGCATGCAGGGTTCTTGACATACCTGACTTCCTGAGAGAATCTGGCAATGAGATTCAGGTCAAGACAGAGACGTAGCAGGTAGGGTGAACTGGTAGTTACTGAACCCCATGCACCCTTGAAGATCATCGAGTTAGTTATAATCCAGAGGGAACTTTCTCACTGTGCTCGGGACAGCTTCTGCTCTGCCCATTGCTCAGCTAGGTCAACAGTACTCCTTTTTGGTTTGATTTGGTTTGGTTTGTTTCTGAGACAGGGTTTCTCTGTGTAGCCTTGGCTGTCCTGGAACCTGCCCTGTAGACCAAGCTGGTCCCTAAGTCAGAGAGATCCACCTGCCGCTGTTTCCCAAGTCCTGGGATTGGTGTGCCCCACCACTACCCTCGACATTACTCTTAATTTCCCTTGGAAAAAAGGTTCCACTGTCTGGCTTTCTGTGCAGATACCCTTAAGGCAGGAGACGAGCAAATCACTTCAACCCTGCAGTAGGACCAGCTGCGTAAACGCAGTGAAGATTCATAAAGGCTCTGTTTGCAATTCACACTTAAGAACTGAGGCCTCGCACCGGTGAACTGTTCTATGTGCCTCGTCTGGCTTGCGAGATGCTAAGAAAAATCTTAATCTGAACAACAGCGTGTAAAAATTAGCTGACTGCACGCACATCTGAAAGCAAAGCAAGAGCAAACTTTATGCTTCCTCGGGGTCCTGACACCACTGTGTTCTTGCTGCTCCGTGGCCTCTGATCAACTGCAGCTGAGTGCCTTGGGCTGACCTAGACCCTCACACACCCACCCAGGCGTGTACGTCTCACACACTTTCCGTGACCACTGGCCCTCTATGGGCATTTGAGTTGGTGGACTCTGTAGTAAGATGTTGATTCTTGCTAGTAAATGAGTTCAGTTAACACATTTGATCCATGCCTTAAGCTCCAGCTCGACCCTCTCTCACTTTTTGGCTCTTACGGGGTTTGTTCTCCACTTCACAGTGAGAAGCTGTCTGAAGACACTGTCCCAGTTTTGCCCTGTTGCCTCCCCAGCCTCTGGTTAGCTTAATCCTCCTGACAGTCCAGGAAGGCTGGGCTTCCTGTGCGAAGTGTGAGGGTGATCAACTGGGTGAGCAGGAACCAACGCCAGGATCTCAACTCAGGATCTGGGTTAATCCTGATCTGAACATTTCCCGCCATACCTTGTGCCCCTCAGCCCCTATAGGCAGCTCCGATTCCAGGGTGACCCAAGTGGAAGAGGCTGACAAGCAGCCTGGAAAGCAGCCGGGCCACTCTGGGAAAAAGCCACGTCTGGGATCCTTGCTTCATTTCCGTTTTTAATCTTCTAAAGAAGAAACAAAACCGTGTAGTAGTGTTTCGTCCAAAGACAGCTGATTCTCATTTACACTAAACCTATGCTGAATGCACACACTACATTTTAAAAGTTCTGCACTCAAAGATGCGTTCTGTTCTGGAAGGTCTCCTTGGTAACGCTTTTAAGTTTTCGGGCAAAATAATAAATAAAGGAAAATTTTGAGCCAAATCAGAGACTGAGAGTTGGAATGGAAGCCGTTGGAAAGTCACCTCCGGAGAGATCCAGTGTGAGTACTGTGGAGCAGACAGGTCCAATCCAGAACGCAGGAGGCCTTGAAAGTCCCAGAGGACCAAGTAAAACACATCACTGAATTTTAAGTTCAGGGTGAGAGTCAGGCGTGATGTCACACACCTGTAATCTCAGACAGAAGCAAGAGAGTTATGAGTTCGAGGCCAGCCCCCTTACAAAGAGGGCTCCTCTCAAAATACTAAAGTGTTGGGGGTCGGGGGGACCAGGGACATGGTCAAAGAAAACAAGGGCAAGTAGAGCCAGGTGTGGTGGCACACTTTGAATCCCAGCACTAGGGAGACAGAAGCAAGCAGATTGTTTTTTTTGTTTTTTGTTTTTTTGTTTTGTTTTTCAAGACAGGGTTTCTCTGTGTACCCCTGGCTGTCCTGGAACTCATTCTGTAGACCTGGCTGGCATTGAACTGAGAAATCTGCCTGCCTCTGCCTCCCGAGTGCTGGGATTAAAGGCGCTCCCCCACTGCTCAGCAAGGCAAGCAGATCTTTGAGGCCAGCCTAGTCTACATAGTGAGTTCTAGGACAGCCAGGGCTACACAGTGAGATCCTCTCAAAAACAGAGAGGAAAAGGAGGAAAGGTGGTAGAGGAAGACACTCCGTCTCATCTGGCTTCCATATCACACACACTCATATCACACACTGCACACACTACATGCCCACAATGACTACAGGTATAACCAGGGAAACTAGAAGCAGCAATACAGTCACCGCTAAAGGGAAAAAGAACTAAGTTTGATTTAAGTATTGAAGGTAGACAGGGAGACACACCTGCCTGTCACTCCTGAGTGTGACACCTTAGAGACCTTAAGAAAGAACACCATCTGTCTACCCTACTGCTGTTCATCCGGCTTCCTCTTCTTTTGCCATGGCTCTCATCTTTCTTAAACACTTTTGCCATCAAACTCCCAGGAGTCCTCGTGAAGCCGTCTGTAGCAGGCACCACTCCAACTCACCAAGTTTCCTTTCTCTTCCTGGTGCTCTCCAGAAGGTGCCCTGGCCAGCAAGCTGCTCCTCAGGGAAGCCAATACAGGGGTCCTTCCTACCACCTGGGGAGCATGCCCTCTGAACCTGAACAAACAGGTCCATGTGACCACCACAAAATCTTCTATCTTCTTTAGCACTCTTGGAGGCTCCTCGGCAGGGACATCTCTATAGTTATTTTCTTTTCAGCTCCAGCACGGACCCTAGTCTGTATTTTTCATTTTGCTTTTTCTCCTGTATGGTAAGCACTTGAGGAAGGGAGACAAACATTCGACCTGCTCTCTTGAGAAGTCCAGTTTCAAGTCAGTTTCTGGAACTTCAGGCTTTTAATCCTCTTTCCTTATTGGGTATGCTATCAGCGGTCTACAGATCAGGCCACTGTAATTCCTAACACTGCTCAGCTATTTCGTGGAGCTGGTAATAAATGTGGGGAATGTGTTACCTAAGAAGGAAAACATGCATTACATTATAAGTCATTAGTGACAGCAGCTGTTCCCACCAAGACACTAGGTGCTTCGATGTTCTTCGGGGCCTTTGCTAATAACAGAGTAATTGACTGTACAAGGGTGGGTGTGGTAAATTTCACTTCGCCTGCCAATTACGCTCAGTGACTCTGCAAGCTGTGTTGAGGCCTCAGGCTGTCTGGTCACCATCTCGGCTGTCCACTCTGTAGAAGTAGATGGTGGCAGTTGTGTGATGGCCTCTACCTTTTCTGAGACTGCCACCCACCATGATGCTGATCCGCTTGGTCAGCTCAGAATGGAAGCAGGGGTGGGGTCGAGAGGCATATTTGCTGAAGACCTCGGTACCCACCACCAGCATACACAGGAGGCAAGGCACGGCTTCTCTGCCCCTACTTATCTGGTTTAAGTTAGAAATAGCCAGAGGACACCTGAAAGCCACGCTGAACATTGTCAGAGGCCACAAGCAAAAGGCTTCTTGTTTCCCCGATAATAGCACAGATAATAGCATGTGACCTGTGAGAAGTCAGCCAAAGCCGGGCGCTCCCTGGCACTCAGCTGCTTGGCCAAGGGTCACCCCCACCCACTCACTGCCCCACCTGGCTATGGCAGATGGGTCCCTCCCAGAAGTCTCTTCCCCTTCTGCTGGCTCCGCTCAGCACTTGCATAGGGGAGGGGTTGCATTTCTCTCTGGTCTTAACCCCAGAGTAACTGTTTTAGATATTCTTTTAAATGTATATATTTTTAAAATTTTTTAAATTTACATTTATGTGGGTGTGCATGGACATATGTGTAGGTGAGTATGGGTACACATGCCAGGGTGTTATGGGTAGAGGTCAAAGGATAAATGTGGGGAGTCAGTTCTCTCCTTCCACCTTATGGGTCTCAGGGATCAAACTCAGGTAGTCATGAGCCATTTCACTGACCCCAAGCTTGCATGTTCTTTTTTTTTTTTTTTTTTTTTAAAAGTTTGCGTGTTTTTAGAAGGGTCCGAGACTTTTAACATGTCAGAACATGATACTGGTGTGGGAAACTGTTCCTTTTCTATTTTGCTCAAGACCTGTCTGTTCTTCTCAGGCTGGATCTGTACCAGAGTCACCTAGAGGGGCTGGAACTGCTGCTCAGTGGCCTGAGCCCTTCCCCCACCCCAGCACCATGGGCGGAAGAGAAGCGTGGAGGGCTTGTCAGGGTGCCAACCCAGAGATCCTGTCCCGGAAGGGAAGGTGGGCTGGGCTGGGGTCCAAGACTTTGCAGTCTTAATAGATTCTCAGCGGTTGGTGCTGCTGGTGCAGGCAGGCTTTCGGAGCCCTTCCCGGTGCCACGGAGGCTGATGGACTTTTCAGCCCACCTCTCCTGTCTCTCTTTTTGACGAGGCTTCCAAACAGATTAAGGATGTTCTGTTTGCCTGTTGGTTTGGTTGTTGGGCTTGGGGTTTGGGTTTTGAAGTAAAGGGGCATTCTATTTCTGTGTGGCCTGGGACTCGGGGTCAGAACCCACCGTGACAAGGCCCCTGGGCGCACACCACCACACAGGCATGTCTGCTTTATGACAGGGTCTCAGTGGATTGCTCACAGTGATGCTCAACTATTGGATTGAAGTGACCTTCCTCTCAGGCTCCAGAGTGGCTGGGACTTAAGATGTGTGCCACTGCCTGGCTATAAAAAAGTATTTTTAAACAATCTAATTTAGTTAATAATAAAGCTGTGCGGGAGAGAGCCACCCTTGGGGAGGGAAGGTACCAACTGATCAAGGGCCCTAACAGAACAAACTGGTGGGGAAGAAAGTTCTCTCCATCTCTCCTGGTCTCTGGATGTTTTAGCTGCCCTGTCTTTGGATTCTAGGACCCTCATAAATAGTGACCAGTTTCTGAAGCTTTTCAGGGGCCCTTTCAACCTCCATAATCTAGTGGGCCAATACCCCTAGCAATCCATTATCTGCCCATTCATACAGCCATCAGATGTCCATAAAAACAACCTGATCTCTCCATAAAAACTTGACGCTCAACAAGAATTATTCATTCCGATTCTCCTTCATCCTTCCCCCCCATCTCCCCACAAGAGTCTCCTACCACCTATCCATCCCAGGCTGGCCTCAAACTCACGATCCCCGCCTCAGGCTCCCACTGCTTGAGAGGGCCAGGGCAGCTGGCTTACCTTTTTAAAGATGATGACGTTTATTAGCACACAGTAAACACTGTCTTGCCACTGACAGGAAATAATTCAGACTGTAGGGAGAAGCAGGGAGAAGAGCCAGGATCTCTTGCTTAACCAGCCCAGTTCAATCTTCAAGACCAATTAGAGTCTGGAACCCCAGGTATGACTGTCCTGGCAGGGACACTGTGCCTCTGCTCCCTCTGGTATCAGACTACTGAAACAATGGTCCCAAGGAGACTGGAATTTTCCCAAGAATCTCAAGCTGAGAGAATGAAAAGGCTGAGCCTAGTGTTTAGTAATGTCTGGAAAATGTGTCTCAGGAAAAAGGTTCAAAGTTCTGATAATAACAGATCACCTTGCAGAAGACACTATGGCCCAGACAGTAATGGATGAAACCACACCTTGACTGCTTCGCAATGCATTCCTCTTGTCCTCCGTTTGAACACTTAGCTCTTGTGTCAAGGCCCCAAAGATGGACTTGGGGGTTCCTGAACCCCTTTATTTGTTCCTCTCCCCAACGTGGCCACATCGGATCAATCTCCTTTCTCTGCCTCTCGCTGTTACTTGACCCCCTGATTGGCATACTGAGGAAGAGCGGCTGAGCCTAGCTAGCATGTTAGGGCTCCCGGGAGCAGAGTCTGAGCCTAACAGCTCTGGTCGTCTGATTTTGTACTCTGGATCTGTGCTTGCTGTCCTAGAAGCCAATGTGTACTTGTTGGTGAATGTGCACTGTAAGACAGAGAGGCAGGGCAAGGCCTCTGGAGAAGAGCCTGGCCCGGGGAGAAAAGTCTGATTATTAAAATGATAAGCAGCAAGGAATAAATTAAATGACTGTTCATAGAAGGGGGACAAGGCACAAAGGAAGGAGGGAGGAAGACCCAACACCGAGTCATAGGCACAGAGAGAAGGCGGGACACCGAGTCATAGGCACAGAGAGAAGGCACAGAGAGAAGGCGGGGGAGGGAAGGACTGATTTTCTAGTGTGAGGTTCATAGCAGGACTACTCTAAAACCCCAGCCCAGATGAGGGCTGCACTGCCTTGGCGCAGGGCAAGGCAGCCCTCTGTGCCTCTTCTGCCAGCACAAACTTCTTGCATGAGGACGGAGAGTAAACCCCAGCATCCCACCGCCTCCCTGCTACAAGAAATGACTCACGGAGGGGCTTATCATGAAATTCCTCTTTCATCTGGGCCTCCCACCAACTTAAAACAATGCCTTGAAAACTCACTCAAGACCCCTATGGTAAATCCACGTCCCTATTATTCGGAAACCTCTTACTAGAAAGCTGTTTATCCTGAACTCTATGTGGTCAGCTTCAGAAGAAGGAAAAAAAAAAAAGGTCTTCATTTAAGCAGCCTTTTCTAAAATAAATAAAAGCCTCCACAAATACCAGGACATTATCAATTTGGACTAAATTCACAGATTCCGACACAGGCAGCCAAGATCTTCAGCCTCAAGCACAAACATGCTTTGCCTTTTATTAATCGCAAAATAAACAGATGGAGGAGATGGGGGGGGGAACATGCCTCACTACGCACGTTAACAAATGACGTGGTGTTCGCAGGCTTCAATTAATTTTTAAGTAGGTATTTCATTTTGAACTTTATGATGATAAAAGTCATAAATGCAGGCTCCGGGAAATGTAGGAAGTGCCGTAAGAAGAAAACCAGGGGTCAGGGCTGCAAAAGCCTTTGAATTAGCAACTTATGGTCAATAAAATCCCACAGCTGGCCAACTTCCAGTCCAAGTCAGAACATTCTTCTAGCCCAGTTCCAGAGCTGGACAGCGTCGCTGCTGGCTGTCACTCATCATTAGGTTGGCTCTTGCTGTGTTTTTTAAAACCACTGCAGGACTCCACACCAATTCCCAAGCTTCTGTGGATTCTCTTGTAAAAGTTACCACCTCATCTGTATTGTGCGGTCTGTGGAGAAACCAGAATCCTCTGGGCTTAAAATCACGAAAAGTGGGGTTTGGGGGTACCACTGGTTATGACAGCACCAACCAAAGGCTACTTATGGTCAGACAACTGGGGTGTGGAGGTACCACTGGATTATGACAGTGCCAACCAAGGGCCACTTGTGGTGGGACAACCAGCAAAGAAGTCCATGAAAGGGCTGCTCTGGGGAATAGGAAGCCATGAAGTCAGGTCAGAGTATAAGATATGGATGGGCCCAGGAAGCTTGGAAAGACCCGGAAGCAGGATTTGAGATATTGAGAATTAGTCCCATTTACAGGGAAGCTGCAGATCCAGGTTTGCTACAGGGATCAAGCCCCTCCGCAGGGTTCATTTGCTGAGTTTATTGAGCAGCTACAAAAAGAGCTCTGTCAAAAGGAGCTGAGGGACAGAGACCCAGCTGGGTACTGACTGTGGTAATAGTCCTAAACAAAGCCACGCTCCACTCCGTGTCAGCTACACCCTTCAAACCCACACAGATAAAACCAGGCCACCATGTGTCTCTAGCTTACATCTGTTGCTCTCCAATGGATGACTAAAGTCTGCCACCACCGTCACCCCTGCATGTCGCTCAAATTCAGCCTGTGACAGAAGTCACACATTTGAGTGTCAACACTATATGAACATTTGTCATTGGGGGGATGAGCTACAGCAATCTTTTTCTATTATACACAAAATAAATTTCAAGGACTGGGGAAGTGGGGTAAAGTGCTTTCCTTGGACCTGATTTCCTCAGAACCCACAAAGAAGCAGGGCACATCTGCAATCTCAGGACTCCTACCATGAAATGGGGCGGAGATAGGAGAATGCCCAAAAAGGTCCAGCTGGCCTGACACATACAATAGTGAACAACAAAAAGAGTGACCCTGTCTCAAACAAGGTGGAAGGTGGTGGCAGGTACCTGAGTTTGTCCTCCAACCTTCACACGCAGGCAGAGGCACACACACACACACACACACACACACACACACACACACACACACGCATGCACACACGCGCGCATATGCACTTGCACACAATTGACAAGAGACAAAGCCTTTTGTTTTTTTGTTTCTCATCTTTTTTTTTCTCCACCTCCTTTGGAAAGGCCACATTCTGCCTGAGGCTCTGTAACTGGCCGTGACCTGCTGAGTGACTACAAGGGCAGCCCTTCCGTGCTTCTGCGTACAGCGCACCACCAGGTCCAGCACTGGCTCCAGAAAAAGTCCTTTCTGTAACTGGATATGCTGGGTTCTGCATGGCACTCATGGCCCAGAGATCCAAATCTCCCAGGCCCTACAAACCAACAGACAGGACATTGCTGTGGAAGAAAAGGCCTAAATGAGAGACACAAGGAGAATAAAAGCAAGGAGAATGGAGGTGCCACCATACCTAACCCCAACTACACAAAGAGCCACAAGAAGAATATTACCGATGCTGACCAACATGAGGTACAAGCACGGAGAGGTGACTCAGTGGCTAAAGCTCTTGCTGCACAAGTGTAAGGACCTGAGTTCAAGTCCCAGAACCTACCTAAAGCCAGATTCAATTTGTAATCTCAGCACTTCTACACAAGAGACAGAATCCCTAAACACTCAAGGGCTGACTCGAAGGCCATATGCAGGAGTGAAGGGAGCCTGTCTCAAACAAAGGGAAAGGGAAAGGGTGACACCTGGACTTGTGTTCTAACTGTCCTACACATGCGGTACAAATTAATGCACACCACACCCACACCCACTCACACACATTCATACTCACACATACTCATGTATACACACTCACATATTCACACACACTCATACACTCACACACATTCACACACTCACTCATACGCACACACACTCACACACATTCACAAATTCAAACTCATACTCACACACGTACATACTCATACATGCTCATACTCACACATACTTATATTCTCTCTCTCTCACACACACACATACACACACACACACACACACACACACACACACACACACCAGCTTTTTTTCTTTTCTTTTCTTTTAAAGATTTATTTTATTTATTATATGTAAGTACACTGTAGCTGTCCTCAGACACTCCAGAAGAGGGTGCCAGATCTCGTTACAGATGGCTGTGAGCCACCATGTGGATGCTGGGATTTGAACTTATCACCTTCGGAAGAGCAGTCGGTTGCTCTTACCCGCTGAGCCATCTCACCAGCCCCGCTTTTTTTTCTTTTAATCATGCCTCGAAGCTTCAGACTGGATAGGTTTTCAAAACTCATGGCTTATGATGGCTTTTTTTTTTCTATATTAACTTGCAAATATAAACAAGTTAAAGTTGGATGCCTACAACTTTGATTTTACTGAAAGAATATAAGCTCTAGAAATTCGGAGAAGAGACAGAGAAAGGACAGAGAAAGGACAGAGAAGGGACAGAGAAGGGACAGAGACAGCTTTCCAGACGGCTTTAGTGACCCTTAGTCAAGTCCACTTCATGCACTGATGGTGTCTCTGACTAGACACAGGTGTGCATAAAATAAAAGTTTAATACAGAAAGAAAAACAACAGAGTGTGTTGTGGCCTCCGACTCAAGGCTGATGAGGAAATAAGACGACAGCTTCCAGAGTCTCCCAGGCCTGAGGAGAAGCAGGCTCAGCTCCAGCCAGGGCTGTCTGCCTGAGAGGCATGTGAATTCATGCCTTGGGCTATTTTTTAAATTTATTGTTATTATATTATTGTTTTGTTATTGGGGCAGGGCCATGTCCCCTACCAGACCTGTTACTTGCTGTCAGAACTAGAACTGCCTTTGCCTCCCAAATGACAAGATGAAAGGTGTATGCCCTAGGCCTGGCTATTTTTATTATTTTTAAGTTATGGGTGTCTGTGTGTGTTTGTGTGCATGTGAGTACAGGTGCCAGCGGAGCCAGAAGAGGACGCCAGCCTGGACTAGAGTTAGAAGAGGTGAGCTGTCCGACACGGGTGCTGGGAACCAACATGGGCCCTTGGCCAGCACAGTAAATGCTCTGGATGGCTAAGCAATCTCTCCACACCCTGCCTTGGTTCTCTGGCATTTTGTAGCAGGCCAATATCCTGCCCTTCACTGCACTTGTCTGGCTCACTTGATATGAAACTTAATTAGAGCTCTCATCTTCAAGCTGAAGAAGGCTTAAGATTAATTAAGACAAACATGATTTTAACAGCTAATCAAAAGAAGGTCACTATGGAAAATAATGTGTAGACTAATTTGCTTGACTGTAATATCCAATTCACAGGCTGTAATGTGAATATCAAATAGTATATAGGAACTGTGGAGATGGCCCAAGGGTTGAGAACAACTCTGTGTAAGCAGGAGGACCTGCGTATGAATCCCCAGAAGCCATGTAAAAAGCCAGGCATGGCTCTGCTACACCTATAACCCAGCACTGGAGAGGTGGGAGACAGAGACCAGAGGAATGCTAGGTCTTGCTGGCTGCCAGCTCAGCTCCAGGCTCAGTGACAGACCCTGTCCCAGTATACCACATACATATACCATACATATACATAGACATACACCACACACATATACTGTACATATAAATATACCACACACACCACACACACATACAATGTACATATATACACCAGATACATATACATCATAAACACACACATTGTATACATACACATATACATGTATATGTATGTATTTATATATCATACACATGTACATACAAAGTATATATATATATATATATATATATATATATATATATATATATATATATACCACAAACACACATACACACACACATATAAATATACCCCTTACACACACATACAGACACACAACACATGAACATACACCATATACCACACACATATACATATACATATACCACACACACAAACACACAGAGACATCATGCGCACACACACACACACACACACACACACACACACACACACCATGATGATGGCACATCTCTAATAAGAAAACCTGAAATTCTGAACATTTATGAGTATCTCCTTTCTGGGCTTGCAAAGTTTTAGCCTCTAGAATACTTAGAATTTGGGATTTTTCTGATCAGGAATGTTCAAGCAGTCAAGTCTTTGTAAGTATTCCCAGATACCAAACAAACAGAACCCAGAGATACTTCTGGTTCTAAGCCTTTCAAAATAAGAGATGCTTGATCTGTATATCAAAGTCTCTGTAATAATAATAAAAATTTATGTTTTACTGAAAGGATGGGGGGAGGGGCAGGACTAAAAGCATTCCACAGAGTTAGTATCCAGAGCAAACAGAGGAGTCCACTGTTGCATCTCCCAGTCACCCACAGCTGCCTTGAAACCCTCGGGAGACAAGGACTACCTCAGGGTCACTGGGTGCTGATCTCCACGCAATGAGCATGAGCCGCAGCTTAAGGCTGGAGGGGGTAGAAGGGGAAAAGGAGGGAAGGACTGAAATATTCCCCATAATCAGGAAGGACACCACTCCTCCTCCGGGGTCACTGCCAGTTCAATCTGAATTCCTTCTGCACAGATCCACACACAGTTCCTGGGTCCCCCCAGCCCTCTGCGCCAGCCCCAATTCACAGCAGCCATTTCCCTGTTCTCAGAACAGATTCCAGGGAGGTATCCTGGAGACAGACATCAAAGGAAGGAGAGCTGGCAGCCCCAAAACAGGTCATGCTGGTAGGGGAGTGCTAGAAGCCACATGAAAAGCTGAGAAGTCACAGGGCACTTTATTATTCCTATTTATTATTATTATTATTATTATTATTATTATTACTACCACTATTATTATTTAAAGAGCTCAGAAATATCTCTCGTTTTAGTTTTAGTTTGAGGACAGCAGGAAACGGCTTTGAAGTCACACAGCCCGGAGCAGCACTTAGTGACAGGACAGCCAGGGATGAACATGCTCATTCAGTGGAAAAACCCAGAGGTATCCAACACTGCTCACATGCAGCGGTCTCTCCTCGCTAAGTAATAACCCAGAAGCCTCGAGCTTGGTTTAAGGACACGAGGAAGGAAGGGAATTGCTGTTAGATAAAACCAGCATAGCTGGGACCAGATTGGAAAGTCACTAGGCTTGGAAGGGCCCTGTGTGGAGTCACAGCCAGAGACCCCAGTGGACCCCCACTTATTTGGAGGGGCAAGCATTGTTGGAGCAGGCACCTCGCTCATCCAGTGCTTCTGCTCTTGAAAGCAGTATTTGAAAGTGGGGGATGAGCCGGGCGTGGTGGCGCACACCTTTAATCCCAGCACTCGGGAGGCAGAGGCAGGCGGATTTCTGAGTTCGAGGCCAGCCTTGTCTACAGAGTGAGTTCCAGGACAGCCAAGGCTACACAGAGAAACCCTGTCTCGAAAAACAAACAAACAAAAAAGAAAGTGGGGGATGAAAATGTGGCTACAGAGAGCACCAGACAAGCAGCCAAGTGGTCAGTGAGGATGCTTAACACAATCCTGTCTCAGCAGCTGCCGCAAACACAGAAGGAAGAGCACAGACCTATCCTGCCAGTACACACGCACATGCACACACGCACACACTCCCATCACCACTCTGAGGTGCTGAAAATCTGTGGGTACTAAGGCAGAAGGGGAGGAGGAAGAGTCACGCCCTGCCTTTGGGCAAACCCAGGAACTGACAAAACTTTCCCAGTTCAAGAAAAAAACCTGGGCTGGGCAGTGGTGGTGCATGCCTTTAATCCCAGCACTCGGGAGGCAGAGGCAGGCGATTTCTGAGTTCGAGGCCAGCCTGATCTACAAAGTGAGTTCCAGGACAACCAGGGCTATACAGAGAAACCCTGTCTCGGAAAAAAAAAAAAAAAAAAAAAAAAAAAAAAAAAAAAAAAAAAAAAAAAAAAAAAAAAAAAAAAAAAAAAAAAAAAAAAAAAAAAAAAAAAAAAAAAAAAAAAAAAAAAAAAAAAAAAAAAAAAAAAAAAAAAAAAAAAAAAAAAAAAAAAAAAAAAAAAAAAAAAAAAAAAAANGAAAAAAAACCCTAAGGAGTCTGAAGCTGTGGAAATAAATGCAAAACAATGAAGCACAGAGGATACGAAGAGCAGACCACCAGAAAATTAAAAAAAAAAAAAAAAAAAAGAGCCTGGTGTGGTGGTGCACGCCTTTAATCCCAGCACTTGGGAGGCAGAGGCAGGCGGATTTCTGAGTTCGAGGTCAGCCTGGTCTACAAAGTGGGTTCCAGGACAGCCAGGGCTATACAGAGAAACTCTGTCTCAAAAAACCGAAAAAAAAAAAAAAGTATGTTTGCTTGTACGCAAAGAATATAATGTTTTTAAGCCAAATAAAGTAAAATTAAGGGACTAATGCAGTTGGGACTAGACTGTAACTCAGACAAGTGCCTGCCTAGCATTCACCAGGCAGCAACAGTCATAAAGCCCCCTACAAGACTCAGCACATGAGGGTAACAGTGTTACCAGTGTTGGGGGAGGGGGCAGATTTAAAACAAAACTAACAAACAGAATGAAATGTAAAGAAAATGAGAGGGAGACAGGAAAGAAAGCAGCATCAAATCTCTCCTCAGGGCTGGGCATCAATCCAGAGGCCTGTCCACGCTAGGCAAAACGTCTACCTATGGCACTATGTCCACCTCTCTGCTACAGCTGTTCTCCTAGGCACATACCCTCACAACTGAAGACATACCCAAAGTATACACAGATGTTTGTAACTTGCCAAATGACAACAGCGAAGTAGGAAGTGGCTTTAGTTTTCCTTCATGGAAAAATATTGAATGAACCATAGTGTGTTTGTGTGGTGAAACACCCTAGAGCCATCAGAGAGTATATTCAGAAGGTTACAGTCCTGTGTGGAAAGAGAATCAAAAGACACTCGGAATCTGTAAGACACGTGTGGTCATGCATGTAAAGAAAAACTGGGGCTACTTTACCTCTACCAAGGCCTACAGTTCGTATGCACGCACTTGCAGGTATATGTGCGTGCACATGCACGAGTTTCAATCTTCCTCAATGATCCCATGTTAGTGCCTTTTTTGTTTGTTTGTTTGTTTGTTTTTATTGAGACAGGGTTTCACATGGCCTGAAACTCAATATATAAGCTTACCACAAACTCACAAAGATCCTCCTGCCTCTGCCTCTGCCTCTGCCTCCCAAGTACTGGGTTTAACTGTGTCATGTTAGTTATACCAATGTTAAGTTGTTTTGCTGTTGTTGTTTTAAGGAAAATATCCTAATAAATGGTTTTATGAGAAAGAGGGAAAGAGATTTGGGCTACTTTAAATGCAACAGGGCTATGGAAAATCAACTGGATCCAAATCAAAGGCAGAGTTTGTTCCTCATGAAGATGCGCCTGAACCAATTACCCTCCCTACGTGGGATGGGCCCCTTACAGCCTGCCTCACTTGACAACCGCCTGAAGGCTCTTCAGAACCTTAAACAGGACTTAGGTCAAGGTTGTAAATCCACAACATGTCCATCCCACCCTGGGATTTCCTCCAGGGTTAGCAGATCTAACCCCATCCTCCCTGTTCTGCAAGCATACTTCACTGATTTAAAATAAGCTGTCAATTTCTAAAGGTAAATATTAGGGTTAGTCTCTCCTTGGGCACCATAATTCTCTCATAACTAAAATGTTTGTGGATTTTACGTCTCTCAACTGAGGCATTTGTCCTGTGTGAAGGGGCCCACTGAACAAGTGTATTAACTACCTGATTCCAAAGACTTCCAAGAGAAGTCTTACATACACACACACACACACACACACACACACACACACACACACACACACACAAGGAAAGTGAGGCTCCACAGAGACGTGCTGGCCAGGGGATCCTGAGCGCTCAGTGAAGACCTAAAGATGCTCAGGCAGGGGCCAGAGTAGCCACCCCTCGCCCTGCAAGCCTCTTCTCCCTCAGATACACTTTCCACACGGCTCTGCCCAGTGTTCAAACACAGGGAATCACACCTTGTTACTAAGTCCAAGCTTTGTCCTCAAAAGAACATCCTTAACAATTGTTTTAGTTCCTTCTCCCTACCCCCACTCTGCGCATGCGCAAAGCATTCAGCAGCAGGACTGGAGAGACGGCTCTGCATTTTCAGAGGCCCCAAGTCTGGTTCCTGGCACCCAAGTTAGACAGCGCCTATAACTCCAGCTCCAGGAAGACCTCACGCCCCCACCTTTGCCTTTGCAGGTACTAGCACGCACAGTCTAAGAATAAAATTTTAAAGGGGTGGAGAGCACTTGGTGCTCCTGCAGAAGACCGGAGTTCCATTCCCAACACCCACGAGGTGGTTCACGGTCATCTGTAACTGTAGTCAGAGGGAGTCCCACAGACTCTTCTGGCCTCTGTGGCACAAGGCATGCATGTGGTGCATGTACATACACACAGCAGTCCGCAGTGTCACTTCAGTAAATGAATGTGGGATAGAGAGGTGGGAAAGATGGCGGAACAGAGCGGTGCTTGTGCTAACCAGAAAGAGGCGGAGCTAGAGAAGCGATGGCAGCCACAGGTATGGGAGTGAGGCTGCTGTGGACAAAGGGGCATGTCCCCAAGTAGGGCCAGCAGGGTGGGGTGCAGCAACACGGAGCCCTCGCAGGCTCTACCTGGAACACGCTACCCAGTGGCACGATCAAGTGAGAAACAGTTCATTTTCTGGACTAAGCCTTCTCAAAAGACTTCCATGATTCGTGCTGCAACTGAGAGCCCCACTAGTATCCGAGATCCCTGTTATCACCAGAGGCCATACTGATGCTCAATGTCTGTATTGCTGCTAGAAGCCATGTTGAGTTCCGGGGTCCCAATGCCGCTGTTGGCTGTGAGGATGGATGTCTGTGGTCCACGCTGCTACCAGCTGCTATGGGGTAGGGGGCTTCTTTTGCAGTGGTACCATGACTGCAGACTCACAATTGAGAAGGAGGGACACTGTAGCCCTCTGTGACAACCTCTCCCTGCCTCCAAAAAGAGAAACAGTCCAGACAGGAAGCTATTGAAAACAGTCCTTTAAAACTGTGATAAAGACGTTAAAGTTATAAGGAGTCGGTGGAGTGTTCAGCCACAAATGTGACATCTATATCACACCCAAAGGCTAACAGACTTCAGGAGAGAGCACAAAAATTATAAGAGTCTGAGTTGGGAAGGATTGAAGCTAAAGTGTCTTCTCAATATGTCAGGACCACTTCAGAAGTCAGAAGTCAGAAGAGGGCACTGGATCCTCTACAACTGGTCTTACAGGTGGATAAGGAAGAACTAGTGCTCTTAACCACTGAGCCATCTCTGCAGTCCCAATTAAAAGGAGTGTGTGTGTGTGTGTGTGTGTGTATGTATGTATGTGTATATGTATATATTTTAATGAGACAGAATTTCTTTGTGTAACAGAGCCCTGGATGTTCTGGACTCACTTTGTAGACCAAGCTGGCCTTGAACTCACAAATATCTGCCTGCCTCAATCTCCCGAGTGCTGGGATTAAAGGTATGTACCACCATACCGGGCTTTTAAAAATAATTTTTAAAAAATCAAAAAAAAAAGAAATTCTCAAAGAATAAAAAAACATTGTATTTTTTTTCTTAAAGAAAGAAAAGAAACAGATTTTCCCAAAATGGTGACAGATGACCAAATATTCACCAGAGAAGAACGCTAAGAACGGCTATCTCAATACACAGCAAACAACGTGTTGATATAGCTATAGGGAGAAGAGCAGGTGTGTCTCTTTAAACTGACTTTCAAGCCTATGGTCTCATCCTGTGGTAAGCCCCACCCTGTCGTTTGCTTCCCTAAGCAGTCTGATTCTTGTCAGAACTGCAGCGATATTCCTGGCATTCACAGTCATCACCTCGGACCTTGTATTCGAGGCCCTCGAAGGTGCTTAAGCCACACACATGCAGAACCCATGCTCTGGCCTCTTTCCAAGTCTCTAGCTCCCACCTTCCACGTGTTCTTCTATGTCTCTAACCCTGTCAGTAACTTCTTGGGACCTGCGTTTGGGTCTTGGGTCTAAGCAGGACACCTTGGCGGTCCACTGAGCTTTGGTGACAAAAGCCTGCTCCATCTTAAGACAATCTGGGACTAAATCTCACTGTTGTTGCTTGTTAATTTCATGGCTTTGGTAACTCACTTCATTGGTTAGACCTTCAGCTCCAGACGGGGGAAGAGGAGATCACCATCATCTCCTTCACAAGACTGTTTGGAGAATATGGCAGAAGGGACTATGTAAAGCCCTTGTTGTGGGTGAATGTTCTGGGGTGCTAGAACCCCAGCTTCTCTACAGACTCCCCTCTGTGCAAAGCATCATTTCAGGAATAAATACCTGGGGAGGGGAGTTCTGAGAATAGGCATGTCCTAGCCCAGTACAGGTAAAGCCAGTTGTGGGCTCACATTGAGAACATATCCCCCTCTCCGCTGACCTGAGGGGCAAGAGCCCCCTATGCCTCTTTCTATACCACCCTCCCCAGCTCAATGCCATCTATTCTTTCTTTCGTATCTCCCCACCAGGTCAAGCCTTCTCTCAGTAAGCAAGTCCATAAACTCCCAGGAAGCCACACTCGACTCCAGGATGTGCTTCTGCCGTCCAGTGCAGATCTCCACAGGCACCCAGATTACTGGGTACAAACTCAGAAGTAGGGCTTAAGGGTGCAACCACAATCGGGCCACCCAAGGAACAAGCTGGGACCTTAAACGTGCTATTTGGTGAACACTCTGTCAGAAAGGGGTATCGGCTGTCCGCATGCAGAAATCAGGTTTCACGTTTTCACACAAATTCAGCCCTTCAGAGGGCTGTCAGGGCTAGCTCATTGGGGGGGAAAAGCACTTGCCATAAAAGTCTGACTTCGTGAGTTCAAATCCCCAGATCCTAGAAAGGCCAGGAACATAATAGCATAAGCAATTCTAATCCTAAAACTCCTTGGAAAAATGGTAAGGGAGGCAGAAGAATCCAGGAAGCTTAGACTCCCCACCAACCTGCAAACACAACAGGAAAACAAAACAAAACAAAACAAAACACAGAAATCCTGCCTCAAATAAGGAGAAGTAGCACCGGAAGTTGTTCGTTGCACACTTGCATCCACAAACACAGATGCATACGTGTACGCACACAAATACGTAGAAAAATTTAAAAAGCATCTCAGAAGATTGCATCAAACTGTACCTGCATCCCTGTAAGCTTCCCGCAGCAAGCTGCCCCAGCCCCGCACTCCCCAGCAGCCCCCACTTACCAACCAACGAGTCTGCCAGAATTGATAAACAAGCAGACTGCTTTTTATTCCTGGGTTGCTCTCAAAGGGTAGACAACAAGAAGATTCACTAAAAAGAATGTCTGCTTCCAGGAGAAAAAAAAAAAAAAAACACTAATAAAAACACCACACTGCCCTGTCTCATAAGCACACAGACCTGTGCCAGCATGCCCACAGGATCCATGCACTGGGGTGACAGTGTCTGAAGCACGGTGCCCTGTGTAGTTGGCCTTGTATGTAGTACCAGAGGGTCTTTAAAGAAACCCTGCAGAACAGACAAGGATGTCCTTGCAAGTTAAACCCTTGGGCTGGGGTGTGAATGGGGTGCTTGTGTAACATGCCAGGGCCCTGGGTTCCATCTCCAACATTATATAGACCAAGGTGGCAAGAGAGTCAGAAATGTAAGGTCATCTTCTGCTATGCAGCAGTTTGAGGCCAGCCTGGCATGCATGAAACTCTGTCTTTTAAAAAGAAGGATGGGGGATAGGAGAGGGAGGAGGAGGGAAGAGGAAGGAGAGGAGGTGGTGGTAAAAACAGGAGTGCATACCAAGGGTAGAGGTTTCCATACCCTTAAGTTCTACCTAATGATTGGGTCCAGCATACCATGGTGGCAACAGCATGCAGTCATTCCCGGACCTCTTCCCACAGGGTCTGGGACAACTCTCTCTCACCTGCCCTTGCTGCGCTCGCTCTCTCTCTCTCTCTCTCTCTCTCTCTCTCTCTCTCTCTCTCTCTCTCTCTCATCGTGGCAGTTCTGCCTTTGCGCAGAAATGCTAATCTTTGAGGCATGAGCAGCCAATCGGGAGCTCCTTTACATTAGGCCTGCAAACCACAACCTGGAAATGTCCTTGGGGTCCTGGGACCTTGGCTGTTCTCACCCTGGTGGCTGCTCAAAGGGCTCTTTCTTTGCTGCTAGGGACACTCCCTAGGGCAGGGAGAGGTGGTATGTGCTGAGGGAGCTGGTCTAAGGAAAAGACAAGGGGCTGATGGATTCTGGGAGCCTGAAAGTTCAGAAGGCCCTTGTATTAGCCCAATTTCTGTTGCCATAACAAAATACCTGAGGTTGAGTTCAAAGAAAAGGTTTACAGTCCAAGATCAGGCAGATGCATACTCTGATGACACCCCACGTCCAGTCACAGCAAGAGGCAGAAAAGGAAACAGTCATGTGAGAGGTGGCCAGATGCATGCCGAGGTCTCACTTTATAACAGTCCACTCTCACTCCCACAAGACTATCAGTTATCTCTGCCCTGAGCATCGCCCCTGCTGTCTCATTACCTTACACTGGGAACTGCCTCTTAAAGGTCCTTCCACCACCTAACCGCACTACACTGTAGACCACATCACCAGCGCTGGGGCCTCTGAGGCATCTTTAGGGAACTGAGGTTTTGAGTCACTTTCCTGAACTCCCTTGGGCAAGAGTCTAACTGGAATGCTCAGCCCCTGGAACACAATCTACCCTTCTCCACCGTTCTCACTACACCGTGGCCCAGAAAGCCCTGCAAAAACACAGGGGCCATATATCTCCTTCTCTTTTTTCTTTCAAAGAGTTAAAGACTTTTAATTACATGTGTGTGTCTCTGTATGTGTGAACATGATGTAGATACATCCACAGAGGTTGGAAGAGAGCATCACATTTCCTACAGCCAGAGCTCTAGGTGCTATGAGCCTCAAGCCTGACATGGGTGGGGGGAACTGAACGCAGGTCCCCTGGTAGAGCTTCCAACCACTTAGCCATCTCTCTAGCTCCTGTATTGGCTTCTTGGATACACCTCTACCATGCTCCCCAACAGACTTGGTAGTGCTTAGGGAAAAAAGAACAAGATGTGGGAGAAAGGTCCACAGCCCAGTGCGTCCACCATGCCCTAGCTCAGTGGGCACACCTCTTAATCTCTTTGGACCTCAGTTTACCTCTCCATAAAACTGGGCGATGCTGCCGGGCCTGGTGGCGCACGCCTTTAATCCCAGCACTCGGGAGGCAGAGGCAGGCGGATTTCTGAGTTCGAGGCCAGCCTGGTCTACAAAGTGAGTTCCAGGACAGCCAGGGCTATACAGAGAAACCCTGTCTCGAAAAACAAAACAAAACAAAACAAAACAAAACAAAACAAAACAAAACCAAAAAAATAAAAAATAAAAAAATAAAAAAAAAATAAAAAGAACAGAGAAAAGAAAGAAAAAAGAAAAAAACTGGGCAATGCTCACTCTACTAGGACCCTTGTGCTAAGTAAGACCATGTATATAAAGTACCTTGTGGCCCAGGGCCTAATGCACAGAAGAGGCCTCTTTTAATGACACTCTTGGTCAATTAGACAGTTCAGCATAGCTTCAGGGCCAGAGTTCAAATCCTAGCTCCAACACTTGCCAGAATGACTGTAAAAATAATCAGCCTGACATTGCTTCACTCTTAGGCTGTGTGCAGACTGCTAGTACATAAGAGGCACTTGGCCAAGCAAGGATAACTCAGTCAAGGAAAGGCAGAGCACCCTGGCTTACACTCATTTATATAGTTACTCCTCATTGATGCTGCCCTGTTCTACATCAGGAAGCGCCAGAGCCTGTTAGAAACACATTAACACAGGTCATCACCAGGATGGCTGAGCTAGAGAGATGGCTAAGTGGTTGGAAGCTCTACCAGGGGACCTGCGTTCAGTTCCCCCCACCCATGTCAGGCTTGAGGCTCATAGCACCTAGAACTCTGGCTGTAGGAAATGTGATGCTCTCTTCCAACCTCTGTGGATGTATCTACATCATGTTCACACATACAGAGACACACACATGTAATTAAAAGTCTTTAACTCTTTGAAAGAAAAAAGAGAAGGAGTGTGAAGGGGCCTCCTGGGTGCAAGGATGAGACTACACTACATTAGACCGGCTAAAAGACTGTACCTAAGCATCATCAGCAGATGCTAACGGCTTTGCTCTACTTGTGCGAGCGACTCAGAGAAGCAACTCAGAGTACTGACTGTGCTCTAAGCTGGGAACATAACAGTGAGCCGGCAGCCTGGGAACGCATATTTTCACAGCTCCCCAGAGTGCACTGACTCTTAGTCAGGGTGGAAATCAACAATTGATATTTCCTTTGGAACAAGCACTTAAGGTAAACAGAGCAGAGTCCCAGCCTGCCTCCCTACCTCCTGCAGGACTCTGTGGCTGAGAGCTGTATTCCTTCCCCACAGCAGTGTTAAAACCACACCTTGACGCTGGGAGAAACAGCAAATGAGGGAGGGGGCAGCCTCATCTTTCCTCCACTGGCCTCCTTTGGCCATGATTCCACTTCCCTCAAAGAATTTGGAGCAGAGCTGCCCAGCAGGACCTCCAACTCCCTGGCCAGCCTCTGGACTCGGGACTCAGCCTGGTTATGGCTACCAGGGTTCTACAGGCAGACATCATCTGTCCTTCTGCTCTGGCAACCAGGCCACATACCCTGTGGTCACGGCCATTTGGCCTGCAGCTTCTGTGGTGGTGATGGTGGTGCGGGGAGGTGGGGGGAGGAATGCTGAGAGTCTCAAGAAGCAGAAGTAACCTAGAAGTAATCTGCCCCAAGTATCCGACAGCCTTGCTTGCAGTCAGAACAATCAGCAGGCTTCGGGAGTCTTTTCTTTTTTGAAAAAGAAAAGAAAAGAAAAGAGAGAAATAGAGATCGCTAATAAGAAGCCTTTTAACTCAGGAGGTAGGCCAATCACCTTACAAATCCAAGACCCTCAATCCACACCTGTCACACCACAGGAACTCTTTTAACTAGAGAGGAAGAGAAAGAGAGAAAGAGAGAGAGAGGGAGGGAGAGAGAGAGAGAGAGAGAGAGAGAGAGAGAGAGAGAGAGAGAGAACAGGGAGACCAGGAAGAGGAATTCAGATCAACATCCCACAGTAAAGCTGGTAGCTTCACCCTTTCCCCTGAGGCAGGAAGAATCAAGGAAGAATTTCAAAATCTTTTTTATACAATTAAAGAAGGGATCCGGTGGGGGGAAGGGAGCGGGCACAGAGATAGAGTTTAAGGTTTGCTATTTTAAGCACAAAATAAATCTCGATGGGAAAGGCCTAGCAGGTATGGCTTTCTTTTCAAGATCTTATCGAAGGCAGAGACTGTGGCTAGTGTCTAAGAGGACAGCCCAGTAAAGAAACCATCAGGCTGGGGGGGGGGGGGGGGAGGGTTGTCTCACCCTCACTCCCCCTCGAAAGCAAAGAGTTCAGCCGCGTACTTCCAGAATGTTACAGTGTTGAATGATGGCTTTTAAATAATTCAGATTCCACTCTAATGAAGCGTAGAGATCACCATTAACTAGCTCTGAGCCACTAGACAGAAAATGAAGAGAAAGGGCTGAACAAGATGGCAGCAGGAGAAAGAACCAGATGGCCCGGCGAGCAGTCCTGCATGAGGTCCTACCCAGTGCCACACCAGTAAAGACGGCAGCGTAGGAAATCCACATTGTTCTTTTTTCTTTATTTTTTTTTTCTAAGATGAGGTGTGGTATCTTAGAGTATAGCTCAGGCTACCCTCAAGCCTATCCCCATCCATAGCCCCCTTAATGCCACAGTACGTGCTTGGCACTCAATCTGGGTCACCGCCATCGTTGTCATCTTCATCGTGCGCCCTACCCCCTCCCCGACACCACTTTAAAATCTCTTGCTGTAAAATACTGCTTTCTACTATCGTTGACCACTCGGGGAACCAAAGGCAAACAAAACTCAAGACAAATCCTAGTTCTGTGCATTACAGAAAGCAATGTTGAGAAAAAAACTAAAGCTCTCAAACAAAAAGCGATTTCACTTTTCTCAAACTTCTTAGCGATTTCACGGTCTACATACACGAAGCCTTGGGCCTGGCTCTGGGCTGGCTTAACCATTTCATTTCATCCCACACGACATCTAGCTGGTTCATCAGATCTTTTCTTTTTATCAAATCGAAAAACAAAAGGGCACCAATGGAGTAGAGCCAGTCTTGGGTGGTGCAGCCCTGGCCCAGCCTGTGGGGGGCCCTGGGCTCCACCCCAGCACCGGAGGAAAACAAGTGTATGTATGCATGGAAACAACACACATGCGCCTCTCACATCAGCAGATCTTTCTAGAGCTCCAAACATTTGGTCAATACAGCAAGTTCAGCATTTGAGCCTAACCTGCAGTGCTTAGAGCCTGCTCTGGGTGAGAGAGTGGAGTTCTCTCTTTACAGACACATGCGCCGAGAGCTGGGGCCTTTTAAGATCAATACATTTTTAAAATGTAAGCCGAGTGGTTGTCAGCTGTGGGGAAACAGCCTCCTGCTGCAGGCTCTTCTGCAAGTCCATGTATGGAAGTGGACGCACACTGTAAAACCTCAGGCAGGAGTCTGGACAGGCTGATGGAGGTGGGAGGGTGCCGTTCCTTCCAGCAGGGCCTGAACTGGACCAGAGGGGTCGGCAACAGGGTTCCCTTGCTTGGGGAACCGAGGACACTTCAATGGAAAGGCTGCAAGAGGAGAAAGATAAAAAGCAGGAAAACACAGGAGGCATAGAACCCTCGAACAAGGAGGTGCCCAAGACGCAGAGGGTCTAAACCGAGGTGCAGGAACCTGGCTGAGCTCTGGAAGCCAGGGCCTGCAGCTCATGCGCAGGCGCACTGACCTCAGCCCCCTGGAATGCAGAATCCTCTATAACTCGCCATCCATCACCAGAACTCCCTCAAGGCCAACTCTAAGAAGGGTAGCTTCTGGTTTGTTTTGTTTCTGTGGTCTGAGAAACTCGAGGCAGTTACTTCTTGCCAGGGCACGTCTCAGGCTTGCCAGAAAGTTGAAGTCAAGCTGCCTTGCCAGGCTGCAGTAGATACAAGTTAGAGCTCCACAAGTGTTCCGGATAGGTGCCTCTGACTGAGCAAGGCACTGAAAACGGGAAGGGGAGGGGTATCCTGAGAAGCTCTAGCGATGTGGCCAGCACAAAGTAGAAACAGTATAGTGTCAGTTGTTTATTAACAATAATTAAGTCTAGCCGGATGGCGGTGGCACATGCCTTTAGTCCCAGGAGGCAGAGGCAGGTGGATCTCTGAGTTCAGGACCAGCCTAGTCAACAGAGTGAGTTTCAGGATAGCCAGAGCTACATAGAGAAACCATTTCTCCAGATAGATAGATAGATAGATAGATAGATAGATAGATAGATAGATAGATAGATAGATAGACAGAGAGAGGCTGCTCTAGGAAGCTGGGAATACAGCTCAATTGGTAGAATACTTGTTTACCATGCACCAGGCTGTGGATTCTGATCTCCAGCACTACACAAAGCAGGGGTGGTAGCCCATTCCTATATCCTCAGCAGCAGAGAGAGAAGGATCACAAGTTCAAGATCATCTTCAGCTAAAGGCCAATAAGGGCTACATGGAAGAAAAAAAAAACACAGAACAAAACAAAACAAACAAGCAACTGACTTGCTTTGTGACTTCTGCCATCTTGCTTACACTGAGAAACAGTGTCTTCAAGCTTTGCTAAAGTCCACATTCAGACCAGAGAGCACTCACTGTGGAGCACCAGACTTCCTGGCCTCCGTGCTTCTGCTCCCAGGGCCCTGCTTAGATTCCCCAGGAGCCTTCCCTCAAGTCATCTCTGCAGCTCTCAGCCCAGCTCAGGGCTCCATCCTCTGAGGACTCACGGTGAGTCTCAGGCAGAGGCTCCCCTCTCTGTAGGCCTTGCCCTAGCTGCCCCACAAACCCCCTTAGCTGGGGACATCAGCGTCACATCTCACTGCCCCCACCAAAGCTAGGATACAGTCCCCACCATACACCCTGCTGGTTCTCAAACCCACACCCTCTTTCCAATCCCTACTCGGCTGTCCTAGGGCTGTGCTCAGCATGTCCTCTTTCCTCTCTTTCCAGTGCTGTCCACGAGAACTCTGTGCAACCTAAAATTCTATTTATAGCCACATTGACAATTAGAGAGTGTTCAGGAATAGTGGCACATATCTGTATTATATGCACTCAGAAGGCTGAGGCAGGAGAATTATGAGTTCAAAGCCAGCCTGGGCTACACAGTGAGATACTGTCTCGTTTAAAAAGAAAAAAGAGAGACATGGGAGGAAGCCTGTCTTGGAGCTAGAATTTACTTAATCCAATATCCCAATATTTCACAAGATTACCGTTCCAACATGTAATTAATATAAAAACTATTAATGAGTTGTTTTATATTCTTATTCTCACACTGAGTCTTTGATGTCTGGTATGCAATTATCACGGCACACCCCAACCACAACTAGCCTTGCAATGGACTCAGAGCCTCCTTGGCTTGTAGCTACTGGACCAGATGGTGTGGCTCCAGTCTACTGTGCTACACTGCTACTGCCTAACCAGTCTCATCAGTAGCCATCACGGAGGCCCAAGCCCCCAAATTCCTTTCACCCCATACCTCCCACCCACATCTTCCCCATCTAGCTATTAATTAATATTTATTAGCCAATATTTTAATTAGCCAATAATTAATTTAATCAGTACTATATATGTGTACATGCATAGTATGTGTGTGCAGGTGAATGTACCACAGTACACAGGTGGAGATCAAAGAAAATCCCTGTGAAGTTGATTCTCTCCTTCTCCCTTCACAGGGATTCCAGGGATTAAACTTAGGCAGCCGGGATGCAGAGTAAACACCGTTATGTCTGAACCATCTCATTGGCTCCATAGATAACTTTTGCTCAATCATGAGCTATAGTGCTATTGGCTATGAGTTCATCATCTCAATATTAATAAATTATATACACATGAATAATTTACATAAAGTATGAATATAAAATCTATGCTAGTTAATTTGTATTTTAGTGAAATGTATAGATGGGAGACCCAGGCGTCCAAACAGAAGCACACATGAAACAAAGTTATATTTGAGCAGCTGATGAAAACACTGAACAGAGCTCCCAGAATCCTAAGTAAGCATCCCCTAGTATAAGCTAAATCACTGTTTGCAAGGACTTTACACAACAGAAATACCATGACCAACAACAGCCAACTGTACCCTGGTTTCACAGATCATAATGTGGGAAGCCACAGAAAAAACAGAGAGAAGAGAAAATCGATACAGTTTGGGTGGAATGCTGAGCCCGGGTCTGTGGGGACAAAGGGATCCAGAAGCAGGCCCCTGACTGAAAGCTTGGGTGTAGGAATGCCTACAGCATGGCTGCAGAACACAACACACTGTGGGGTGCAGAGAGACTGCTGGGCTGGCTTTGAAGATGACAGTCATGGATAAAAATCTAGTTCTACACTCCAGCCAGTCACCTAAGTTGTGGGCCCAACACCCTAGTTTGAAAAGCCATTGCAACAGTAAATTAGCAAGTGCTGAAGCATTGCTCCCGGGGGAAGCTCAGGCCTGGGATGCTGGGAGCTCTAGTCACAATGCTGTCATCAATTGGTCGATACATGACCTGTTTTATATGTGTTTCTATAGGCCCCTCAACCACGAAGGATACATCTGGAGACTCTAGCCTGAAGCCACAGATAGTATTCAATCCTACATTTACATTATATATGTTATGTGGGTTGCCCTGACCCTCCTTTGCACCACTACTTCTGTGCTCCCAGACCATTGTGAAGTAAGAGTTATTTGAATACAAGGCCAAAGTAGTGAAACAGCAGTTCAGTTCTACCTAGAATAACTGAGAAGGCTCCTAAGTGACAAGCAGGCAAGTAGTCTATACCACAGGGATACACTGCTCAAAGGCTATGGAAACACTACACAGAGGATATGGATACACTGTGCAAAGGATATGGATACACTACCATAGGATGATTCTCATTCTGGGTGGAGGACAGTGACAGATTTTATCCTGCTATTGTCAGCTCACAGCATGTCATTTCTGTTTTGTTTGGTAGGAACTGAACCTAGGGTTTCATGCATGCTTGGCAAGTACTCTACCACTAAGCTATATACCTAGCCCTCTAGCATGTAATTTAAAACTAACAAATTACCTACCTGTGAAAATTTTCCATTTAGTATTTTCAGACCACAGCTGACCATGGGTAACTAAAACCATGTAAGGCAGAACTATGGCTAAGGAAGAATTACTATAACATCTTCATGGACTATTAGAAAGAGCCAATAAGATAATATACAAGCTGAGCGTGGTGGCACACGCCTTTAATCCCAGCACTCGGGAGGCAGAGGCAGGCGGGTTTCTGTGTTCAAGGCCAGCCTTGTCTACAGAGTGAGTTCCAGGACAGCCAGGACTACAGAGAAACCCTGTCTCGAAAAAACCAAATATATATGCAAGTCTCTCTACTATAGCCTGGATGTCCTGAAACTCAATATGTTGACCAGGCTGGCCTTGAACTCAGAGATCTGACTCCCAAGTGCTGGAATTAAAGTGTGCTTCACCACACCTAGCAGCCCCCCCCCCCCCCAAAGATCTTAAAAAGAAACAAAGAATTAGCTTTAGGGAAGCAGAGAAGAAACTCAGTTGACAGAGTGCTTGCCTGGCATACCTGATGTTCAGAGTCCAACTCCTGGCACTCCTTAAACCAGAGGATAACAGCACACATCTGTAACCCCAGAGTAATAGGGGTCGTAGGTTATACTCAACTATAAGGCAAGTTCGAGGCCAGCCTGGGTTACATAAGACTCTATCTACAAATAAAATAGTAAGAATTGGCTTTGGAATGGATTTGAACTCCTAAGTTCCAGAACATCTATATCCCTCATGCCTCATAAAGTCATAAGTGTGACCCCACAGCCCCCTTTCAAAGGCCTGAGTTCAGGCCAACGATGTGTTAAATTCCTGTTTCCCCATGTTCCTGCTCAGGTTGGAAAGACCTCCTGAAAGCAAGAGGCCAAGTTCCCGTGACCTCAGGTCCAGGGACCAGTGCCAAGGGCTCTCTTGGGTCACAGCTATCTCTCAACACAACACGGGAAGGGTGCAAACTGCCTGGACAGGCAGCAGGATAGCGGATCCTCTCCCTTCCTGATGGGCCAACAGGAAAAAATACTTTGGCCACTGGGCCATCTGTGTGGAGAACTTCTTCTCTCCCATGTGTTGGATTCGCAGTGAAGCACCTGGCTCTTTTTACGTCCCTGTCTATACATCTCGCAGCCTGGGCTCTGTCCTGAAGAACGCTGTGCTGTTGTACAGAGCGGAAACATGTTTGTTTTCTCTGTGTGAGTTACAGCCACTTGAGGCATTCCACGTAGGAGGTCTGACCTGTGTCCTCAGCCTGACCCTGGCCTTGCCACAGGAAGGCCGCTGCGCTCTCAGGAACAGGCTCCTGGGACCAGGAAAGTGTCCCATTTTCGAGAGATCAGGACACATAAACTCACATGGGAAAGAGCCCTGTGCCGCTCCCCTCCTCTCAGCAAGCTTATCTCTCTAGCCTCTGAACAAAAGAAAATCTGGCACGACTCACAGATACCGGGTGGATTCCCCCCCCCCCCAAGGGCTTTTAGAATAGATGCTAAGCAATACCATTGAGCAGACAATAAGAAGATCCAGAACCTCAGCCAAGCGGCCTCCATCGGCTCTCTGAGCCTCAGTTTCCTCCCAGGTAAAAGCAGAGTATTGGGTGGGAGTGTTGACGCACGCCTTTAGTCCCAGCCCTCAGGAGGCAGAGGAAGGCAGATCGACATGAATCCGAGGCCAGCCTAGTCTAAAGGTGAAGTCCCAGGTCAGCCAGGGGTAACCAGGGAAACCTTGTCTCAAAAAATCTAAATTAATTAATTAAATCCATTAGTTAATTAAAATAAAGGATAGCTACACAGCCCTCAACATGCTTCCAGGGTAGCATTCAGTGATAACATTGCCCAACACTATACATGTGTTTAATTATGACTAAACACACACAATCAGACAAATCTATGTCATTAAACTTTAACGTGAAACCTCACTCCTTGGATGAAGTCTATGTTGTATGTTGCTCAAGTCTCAAAACACGGACTCAAGGAGTCCTCCTGCCTCAGCTTTCTAAGTTGTTGGGACTACAGACTCACACACCACACTCAGCTACAAGAGTCCCCTTCTTTTTTCCACTTCCGCCCTGATGGTCCTCTAAATGCCAGTCCAAATTCTTCATCCTTTATTTCAACAAATACTTGTGACAAATATTTATTAATAAGAGATGACAGCTAGCTGGGCAGTGGTGGCGCATGCCTTTAATCCCAGAACTTGTAAGGCAGAGGTAGGTGGATTTTTGAGTGGTCTACACAGTGAGTTCCAGGACAGCTAGAGCTATACAGAGAAACCTTGTCTCAGAGAGAGAGAGAGAGAGAGAGAGAGAGAGAGAGAGAGAGAGAGAGAGAGATGGCAGCTATCCTGGTACTCTCTAACCCCAGCATGTGGGGACAGAGGCAGATGGATCTCTGGGGGAGTTCAAGGCCAGCCTGGTCTCTACAGAGGCCAGCAAGGATTACCCAATGACATCCTCTGAGGTGGTAGAGGTGGGAAGGGGTATGGGGGAGGGATGAGGGGTGGTGGTGATGGGAGGTAATGGGGGGATGGGACAATGGGGGGGTGGTAGTGGGATGATGGGGGTTGAGGGAGGATGAGGGGAAGTAAGGGGGGTTATGGGAGGGTGGTGACAGGAGTAGAGACAGGAACACAAATGAGTCAAATAAGGACATAATGAGGAGGAGCCGGGTTCCCACCCTCAGGACACTTCCTAGTCTAGAACAAAGCAGTAGTCACCATCGCCTGACCAGCACTGGGAATGGCAAGCACAGGGTGACAAGCGTTTTGTATTAGTCATCGGCTCACACCTCCACAGCAACCCAACAAGGCAGGAACTCTGAGGGAAACCTGACTGAGCTCTGGAAGCTAGGGAAAAGGAGGCACAGCACGGGCAGGATCTAAGAGAGGATGGCTTCTCAGGTGACGCTTCCACTGTCAACTGCACCTCTATCTGAACTGATACAAAAACGTTAACAAGGAATATAGTTTATATATAAAACACATGTATACATACATAAATGTTTCCAAGTGCCTTTGAGAACAATATCTACATAAGGTGGAAGCGAGTAATGGACTGCTCAGAACTGTCCTCTAACCTTTACAATTGTGCCATAAAGCTCACATACACCTCCCCCATGCACCAATTTTTAAAAAGTATTTCCTGGGGCCTAAAGAGATGGCTCAGCGGTTAAGGTCCTGAGTTCAATTCCCAGCAACCACATGGTGGCTCACAACCATCTGTAATGGGATCTTATGCCTTCTTCTGCTGTGTCTGAAGACAGCTACATATATATATATATATATATATATATATATATATATATATATATATATATGTATGTATATATATATATATACATATATATGTATATATATAATATCATATTATTTTATATATAAATAAATATATTTATTATGTATATGTAAAATAAATAAGCAAATCTTTTTTTAAAAAAAATCATTTCCTTTGTTTTATTTAACAAACGGAATTCACTAACACAGTGTCTTCATGACACTCTAAGGAAGTTTATAAAAAAAAATGCATTCCTACAATCTGGCCCAGATCAAGTTTCATTGGTTTGAAGTAGCTAGCCCTCTCCCTTTGTGTGTGTTTGTGGGGGTGGGGGTGGGGGGATCACCAACTGACCACAGAGCTCTAGAAATCTGCCAGTCTCTGCCCCACAGCACTGAAGTTGCAGGTCTCCGTCACTAAGCCCAGCTCTGACACAGGAATGGGGATATGAACTGAGGTTTCCATGTTATCCACTGAACCATCTCCGCAGCCCTTGCGGGTGGTCTCCTTGATCCGACACGCGTCTGTGTCTTATTCTGGGGCATGTCTGCACTTTAGACCTTTCTTATTCCAAGCCCAGAATTAAGCCTGAGACAGGCCTTGAGCAAGGACCACTACTTCAGAGACTCCTCACCCACAAAAATCACACCTCCCCACACGTGTTCTTAGAAGCTCTGACAAAAGAGCCAATGCTGCCGGGCGTGGTGGCGCACGCCTTTAATCCCAGCACTCGGGGGGCAGAGGCGGGCGGATTTCTGAGTTCGAGGCCAGCCTGGTCTACAAAGTGAGCTCCAGGACGGCCAGGGCTACATAGAGAAACCCTGTCTCGAGAAAAAAAAAAAAAAAAAAAAAGAGCTAATGCTTCCTAAAGAAGGCAAAACGGTTCCCATTGGTGGCAGACAGCCATGTCCCTCAGCAGTCTGCAAGCTCGCCTCCTCCATTGAGGAGGGACTTTGTCCACCAGGATCAGATGAACCTTCTCGTCTCAGCTTTCCCCTCTGTTCCCACGTGGTTATTTATATCGGGAACATCTTTCTTTCTTAATCCACTGGGCTACCCTCCTCCTCGTTTGAAAAGGTCACTTTCAAGTTATCCTTTCCAGAAGGCTTTCTTGAAGTTCGTGCCTTCAAGCTGGTGCTCCATCCCAGTGTTCCCATGATCCTTTGCTCTGTGAGCGGCATGGATGGGCGTGGCTCCTCAGCCGCTAGCTATCTGGAAAAGAGCAAACTACTACTGCCAAGCTCTGCCGACGAGATGCAAGCCTTTTCCGGCAAGGAACACTTTATTTTCTTCACATACATGGATTTTTTTTTTTAATCATAAAACCAATTTTATTCAGAACATCTGGAAATCAGAGACCCACTTCCCATAGATGCCACCATCCTGACAACAAGCAGTCTGGCATAGTTACTTCAATCTTTTTTTTTTTTTTTAAAGTATCTGTTTAGGACTGGAGAGGTGGCTCAGTGGTTAAGAGCACTGACTGCAGCCGGGCGTGGTGGCGCACGCCTTTAATCCCAGCACTCGAGAGGCAGAGGAAGGCGAATTTCTGAGTTCGAAGCCAGCCTGGTCTACAAAGTGAGTTCCAGGACAGCCAGGGCTACACAGAGAAACCCTGTCTCGAAAAACCAAAAAAGAAAAAAAAAAAAAAAGAGCACTGACTGCTCTTCCGAAGGTCCTGAGTTCAAATCCTAGCAACCACATGGTGGTTCACAATCATCTGTAATGAGATCTGATGCCCTCTTCTGGAGTGTCTGAAGACAGCTACAGTGTACTTACATATAATAAATAAATAAATCTTTTTTTTTTAAGTATCTGTTTAATACTGTGCTGGATTGTGTTATATATGCAATCTGGAGTCTTGCCTTTCTGCACAACACAGTCCAGCAAAGTCTCTGTTTTTAGTGGTTGTTCCAGACATTCTGAGGTGTTGTGACTTACGGAGGTGCTCTGTGGCTGGTGATCATTTGGAGTATTTCCAGTGTCTTACTGTTGTTTACAAATGAACACTGCCCTAGAGTTAGGGCAGGCTGAGGTGAGCACCATCCCCATTTTGTTCTGTCCTGTGGGCTGCACACTGAATCTGCACTCGGGGCTCAATCTAAGCAGACTAACTCTTCCCATCCTTAAACCACCAGGCATGGGCCACCAAGCCCAGCAGTTAAGGAGTGCTGGGGATATGAATTCAGGTTCTCCGGCTTGCTGTGCACGTCCCATTTTACAATTCACTGGATGTTTGCAAAGTTCACCTTTCATAACTGCTCTTCTCTGTCTATTTAATAAACACTCCCAGGGCAACCCTTTCATTCTTTCATAAGCAACCCAGCACCATGACCCATAAGAAAATTAATTTTAGCTTTTCTCAGCTACTTCATGCAGAAGAGAATGAGGAATGTTCCCGGGAAAGGGGAAGATGGTCAATCTTCCGTAAGAAGGCTTTGATGTAATCCTTGTACACTTTACTCAAAGCAACAGATACATTCCTAAGACGGCAGGGGAGAGGGGCTCTGAGCGGAAGAAATTACACTATGAGCGCCAGACCCCTAAAACCAAGAGCCTTCAATAATAGAAAGACATGCCTCTTTATTTTCTTCTTTCATGGCTTCAGCTTTGAAGGATGCTGGGTTTTCTGAAAACACAGTACACTTTAGCACATCAAGTCTGGATTAAATACAGGCTACCTGACACCAGCTGCCACAGAAGGCCAGGCATAATGAGTGCCCAGCGTGGGGAAATCTTTTGTTCCTGGATGAGTCTGAACTGATGGCTTTAGAAAGTGAACTTCTGAATTCATCCAAACTGGCAGTGGGAGTTTCATTTCTTTGTGTCAGTCTGGGAGGAGTGGAAAACTGCCTTTCAAGCGCTCTGGCTAGTGTACCTGCCCGCGGAGTGTGCCACGTTAGGTTTTACTGCTAATCACTGTGGTGGTCCTGGGGTTCTGCGCTTCGGTCAGTTCATGTGCAGGTCTATGTCAAGGTAGACATCAAAGCTACAGAGGACTCGCTTTTTGTCTCCATCAACTGCCTGTTAGTACAGTCAAAAATTATAGTGCTGAGCAACGCTGGTGCACGCCTTTGATCCCAGTACTCCGGAGGCAGAGGCAGGCAGGTTTCTGAGTTTGAGGCCAGCCCGGTCTACAGAGCTCCAGGACAGCCAGGGCTGTTACACAGAAAAACCCCATTTTGGGAAAAACAAAACAAAACAAAAACAAACTGGGAAAAAAATTATAATAGCAGGATGTGCTAGTGAACACCTCTAATCCCAGCACTTGGGAGGCAGAGGCAGGTGGGTCTCTGTGAGCTCAAGGATAGCCTGGCACTACAGAGTAAGTTCTAGGCCAGTAAAGGAGACATAGTGAAACCCTGTCTCTAAATAAATAAAATAATAGTATATGAGAACTACTCAAAAGTATGCACAGAAAAGCTTCATGCACATAAATTTGTCCATAGATGTCCAAAACGCCACTGAAGAGACACTGTGGTAATGGTCACGGGTGGAGGCAGACTGTGGCCAGCAGTGACAGTTGGGATCTTTCCCTGCGTGCCTTTCCTCCTCTCTGGGTTGTGATTAATGCTATGGCTGTATTTAATGCAGGTTTTATGTGCCACCATCACCGGGTTTTGTTTGTGTGCTACTGAGGGTTGAATTCAGGACTGGGAACGGACCTGCCAAGTAGCCTACCAGAGAGTCACATTCCAAGACCAGAATGTTTTAATGTAGTTCCCTTCAAGACAACAGATTGATTCCAAATGCAGTCCATTGTGCAATAGGCACATAGGCACACACACATTTCTATAGGCAGCATATATGTGTAATTTTTCCTGGAAGAGTGCAAAACACTATTGTCGTTGCCTGTTTGAGGGAAGAGTCTGATTTTATGATTAAAAACTGAAGTGCTCGCTCTCCCTTGCCAATGGAAAGAAGTTCCTATGCTAAACCAAGGGGTATAAGTGGCTTTTAATGTTCACAGTCAGCAGGAAGCCTGTTACTTGTGCTAGATACAGACAGATCAATAAATCCCATTTTCCCAATGAAGGCAAACCAGGTCCTGGTCCTAGGGAGACCTAGAATTGGTCTGGAATTACGGAGTCTGGCTCTTCGGCAGAGCTCACTGGATGATGCCAGAAATTGCTGCGAGCCAAGGGCTGCGCAGGCAGTGTTCTGCCGGTCTCTGCAAGCACAAGCTTTTCCTAAGTCCTAGAGAAAAGCAGTAGGTCCAAGTGGTATTAAGTAGTACTTTACTCTTAAGAACATTTGTACAGGCTTAGAGCAACGCGTCCAAGGGTGGGATCTGGGGGCCTTGTGCAAACTGAGGAAATTTCATTTCCCTGGAAAGTGCTTTGGGGCACTTAATTCCAAGTCATCCCAGGCCTAGCGCTGAGCAGTCAGGAGTCAGTGCCAGACTGTACCGGATCTGGGAGAGCCCTGTGTAATCTTTTTCTGTTGTTTTTGTTTTAGCGGGGAAAAACGTTTTGTTAAGTAGCTCACGGTGGCCTTGAACTCTTGTTCCTTCCGTCTCCATTTCCCAAATACTGGGATTATATGGGCAATCATAAATGGGCAAATACAGTTATGGAGAAAATAAATCCATTTCAAAATATGATAAAAATTCTCAAAATAAGTGGGCTGATTTGTCCTAAAAAGTCAAATATTAAGAAAAACCAGTCTTTCTACTACAGGGCCCCAGATCTCTTTGTTAAGGCCTGGCATCTACTGCTAGCTCATTCTGAAAATAAATGCCATACTTAATAAGCAGTGGGATTCTCAGCCTGGGGAGGGGGAGTGAGGAAAAGTCTCCTTCAGGCTCTTTAGTGCTCTAATGAGCAGGTGAAACAGGGTTCCAGGGTTGGGATAAGGCACTCTGTGTTGCCACATGGCCCTCAGAAAGCACAGGCTCTGGGCTTCCTTGACAATGGAGCGCCCTCAATTCACACCACTACCAAGTGTGCAAGGTCCTCAATAGGAAATGAACGGACTAGTGTGGCCTGTATGCCCCTCAGGCCCAGCAATGCTGCTGCGTTAAGGTGGGACTTAGAGCCAAGAGGAAGGAAAAGGTGCAGTGAAGTTGCCAGCCATTGTTGTGACCCGAAACCAACAGAGGGAAGGGAAGGCACACTGGACCTTCCAGGGGGCAGGTCCTGCAAACGACAGGCTGGTGAACTTGACATCAGCCCTTCAGCGGATTCACTACAGCTTATTCACTGACTGCATGGGAAAGTTGACCGCTTAGTAGCAAATGTGGTTTTACCAAGTACAAGTCCTTTCACACCAACTTTCCTGAAGAGAGAAAAGGTAAAGAACTCCTAGGCTCTCCCGTAGTGGACATGGTAGCAGACATGCTAACGGAGGGAGAGTCAGACCACAGTTATCCTGGAAGAGGGTATCTGTGGCCCGGGAGTCTGTCACCCAGGCTGTCAGTCAGGCCGATCGCACATAATTTAAGCCTGGGAAGGGGCTCTGATTATTGTAGTGCGTTTATCAACAAACACAATGACCTCCACAGACTATAGAAACTGACCACATCTAAACTGACTCTTGAAAATGAGAGCTCTGAGAAACTGGACTCCACCCTCATTTGTCCAGGCATCTGACTGCTAGCGAAGACCCCAGGATCCTGGGTGACTAAAAGGTCACCAGTGTGACCTGATTATCAGAAGAGCCATTGCAAGGGTTGGGAGATTGCCCAGGGGGTATGAGTGTTACTGTATGAGCATAATGGCTTATACACTAGGGGACGAACAGAAGAGGGGAAGGAAGAGGCTGGGCTGTGATGACTGTATGGAGGCTCCTTATGCCGCACAGTAAATGCCACGTGCACTGAGTACACACAATGCAAACTTCCACAACTTTTTTTTTGGGGGGGGCGTTCAAACTTTTTTAAAAAGAGATTTACTCATTTTATGTGAGTACACCTTAGCTATCTTCAGACACACTAGAAGAGGGCATCGGATCTCATTACAGATGGTTGTGAGCCACCATGTGGTTGCTGGGAATTGAACTCAAGACCTCTAGAAGAGCAGTCAGTGCTCTTAACCACTGAGCCATCTCTCCAGTCCCACAACTTTTTTTTTTTTTTGACATGACACTTCACTGTCCTGTTTTGTGTGTGTGTTCTTGTGTGTCAGTGTGTGTGTGTGTGTGTGTGTGTGTGTGTGTGTGTGTGTGTATGCCCATCTACGTGGAAGCTAGTGGTTAATATTTGGTACCCTCAGCTGGGCGTGGTGGCACACGCCTTTAATCCCAGCACTCGGGAGGCAGAGGCAGGTGGATTTCTGAGTTCGAGGCCAGCCTGGTCTACAAAGTGAGTTCCAGGACAGCCAGGACTATACAGAGAAACCCTGTCTCGAAAAAAAAAAACCAAAAAAAAAAAAAAAAATTGGTACCCTCCCCAATTATTCAACACCTTATTTTTCTGAGACAGTCTCTCACAGAATCTGGGGATTGCAAATTCTGCTAATTGGCTGGCCCACAAACCGCCTTCCCCGCACAGGGAATACAGGCAAGGCTCTATGCAGGGCTGCTAACCATCTCCAGTCCTTGTGCGTATGAGGCAAGTGCTTCCCCATCTCTCTCTAGGCCCACTTTCTCTTACCTACTTGATATGTAAAGACTGCTATGATAAAAAGTTTACAGATAAGTAAGAGGGATGTGCACAGACCCTCTTCTATTCATTCCCAGTGTCAAAGAGAAATTAAGACCCACTAAATAGAACTGAGTATTTGATTGAATTATCATAGGAATGGTCTGGAAATACAGTCACATTCAGAATTTGAAATCTCAATATGGAGCACTAGCTAGATGGCTCAGCAGTTAAGAACACTAGTGGTCCTTCCAGAGGACTGGAATCTGGATCCCAGAACATCAATGGACTCAGAACTGCCTATACTCTAGCTCCAAGGGGATCCAATGCCCTCTTCTGGCCTCTGTGTGCAACTGCACCCACAAGCCATATGCTCACAGACAAACATACATATAAATAAAAATTAGATAAGTCTCCTTTTAAATAGAATAGAGGCCAGGTATACAGACTGTGCTTAACACAAATGAGGCCCTGAGTCCAATCCCCCATATACACATAAATATCAATATGTCACCAAACTAACAAGAGACAAGCCATAGTCACTGTCCTAGAAAAAAACCAAAGAGAAATTAGGGATCATGAGAGACCAATAGATGCAAAGGAAGGAGGAAAGATGCTCTGGAAAGAGGAAGGGTGTCTAAAGAAATACAAAGGCTGGGCTGGTGAGATGGCTCAGCGGGTAAGAGCACCCGACTGCTCTTCCGAAGGTGATAAGTTCAAATCCCAGCATCCACATGGTGGCTTACAACCATCCGTAACAAGATCTGGCACCCTCTTCTGGAGTGTCTGAAGACAGCTACAGTGTACTTACATATAATAAATGGCTAGCAAGTGGAAGCCAGGACACAGACTTAAGGACCCTGGACCCCGAGTCTACCTTCTCTCTTCACTTGCTAGGTACTGCATTTTAAAGACTCATTTGTAATGATGGGGCGTTTCTGAAAGTCCATGGGTGTAAATGAATTTGGCAGCTACAGGTATGTAGTGCCACACCCACATCCACATCCGCGCCTCTCCATAGCTCTCAGGGGCCTGCTGTAAGTTGCTCAGCCCAATCTATAGCTTTCACACTAAACCCTGAGAAATGAGTAACAGATCGGGAAGTCTGATCCAGTGAAAACTCTCTTTACCTGAATGGGTTTAAAGGGGAAGAAGGCGACCTCTCTGGGATTCTGAGTGGACTAGATCCATTCAGATTTTTATGACAGAGATATTGACCTTCAGCTTCCCCTCTCTCCCCTCAAAATAAAAGCTGTAGAGTGGAGTGGACCTGGAGAAAATTCTCCAAAGAAAGCAGAGAGCCTCCCACAGTGCCGTAGCCTTCGTCACACCCTGCTTTGTAACTCTTCAGGACCAACCCAGGATGAAAGCAGCCGTAACAATGTGGAAATGTTGCTTAGACTTATCTGTACTTGGTATCTCTATAGAAAGTCAAGTGGGGAGTGGGAAGAGAGGGTGACAGAGTCAATAGATAGGGAAGCCGAATGTTAAGTTTAAACTGTTTCTGAAAGGGTTTTTCTGATGGATAGCTCATACCAAGAAAAAAAACTACTCAGTCTCTCTGGCCCGAGAGTTAAGAGCAGCAGAATATTTACATTTTGCTTTTAATCACAGATGCCCCAGAACAAACATCTCCATGGCAGGGTTTCCCTGTAGCAGAATTGTGGTTACTATACCTCTCCCTTGTCACAAAGCGAAGTTGGAGCAGCCGTTACTGAAAGCTTCATAAAGAGGAGGACTGATGTAGTCCTAGATCTCCGCAGGACACCTGAGGTTCGATTTTGTGACTGAACAAAAGCCCTGCAGGCTCTGCATAGGATGAAGGGGAGTTGGGGGCACGTCACTGGCTGAACCAAAAGAAAAAAAAAAAAAAAACCAAATCATTAAAAAGAGAGGGGGAGGAAGGGGGCTTAGAAATCACCACCTCGTAAAAGGCAGAAGACAGCTGGGTCCTCCCGCCTTGCCAACCAGTAGCAAATGTGTTAAGTGGTTAGACTGGGCTGTCTCATCTCAGAGTGCTCCATGCACAATGGGAGAGAGCTCACATGGAACACACCAGCCTGCCCCCCCCCCTCGTGCCATGAAGCAGGTTTGATGTAAATGCTTTTCAAGATACATTGTCCCGAACAGAAAGGAAAGACTCAAATTTAAGAGAGGTCAGCCGAACTTTCACCCCGCACCGAGACCCTGGAACTCCAACACGGACACCCCAGAACTCATCTCTGCTTCTCTTGACTTCAATTCTCTGACTTTCAACGTACTTGGAAATGTTTAAAGTGAAACGTCAACCACACTGATGAGTAGTAGCTGGCGGAGGGACTAGACACGCAGTTTGAGTTCCTTGGAAGAAGGGTAATAGAGAAATGCATTTATGAAACAGGGAGGCTTCAAATGACAGGTCTGAGTATGAGACTATTTTAATGCACTAAGTCAACATTTCAAAAAGGGAGAGTCATGCTTTTTCCTATTTTTGAACATGGAATTACAGGGCACAAGAAGCTACTGACTCTCCTTATTAAGCTCAGAGGTACTATTTGTTTAGAGTGAGCAAGGCCCTAGGTTTGACCTCTGGTCTCTCACACACATACACAAACACACACACACACACACACACACACACACACACACACACACACACACTTTAAAGCTCATTATGACTCAAACAGTTAAGAGAGCAGTTGTATGCAGAAGGACCCGGTTCAATTTTCAGTGCCCACAGGGCAGCTCACAACTGTCTATAACTCCATGTCTAGAGGATCCAATGCCCTCTTCTGACTTCTATGGGCTCCTGCATACACACAGTGCCCACATCCATACCCATAAAAAAATTAAATTAGAAAAAAAGCTGCATAGACTGGTAAACACCTTTAATTCCAGCACGAAGGCAGCGGGAAGCAGAGGCAGGAAGCAGAGGCAGGCTGATCTTTGTGAGTTCAAGGCCATACTGTTCTTCACAGTAGGTTATAGGCCACTTAAGGCTACACATTAAGACCTTGTCTCAAAAACAAACAAACAAACAAAGAATAGGATGGGAATTCCAGCATCCAGGAGGCAGAGGCAAGAGAATCCAGAGTTCAAGGCCNCAGACGGGTGCTGCTGCTACAGGGGGTACCACACTACACCCACAGACGGGTGCTGCTGCTACAGGGGGTACCACACTACACCCACAGACGGGTGCTGCTGCCACATTTCTAGAGACACGTGTGAAAGTAATGAGGCATGCACAGAAAAGCTGGGCCTTGCCATATATCAGGTGAGGGTCTTTTGAGTGGGATTTTAAGTGAGTTACTGAGGGAAGTGACGAGGAGACCTGTTAAACTCATTGACTGAAAATGACAACCTTAAAGAAACTGATAAGATGGAACCTCGTGAAACACAATAGGGCTGGCAAGATGTCTCAGGGGGTAATGGTTATCACAGCAAGCCTGGAGAGCCGAGGTCCATCCCCAAGCCCCACACAAAGGGAGGCAAGAACCAACCGGTGCAAGTTGTCTTCCACATGCCACAAAGCATACCAAAAGTTAATTAGGGGCTGGAGAGATGGCTCAGCGGTTAAGAGCACCCACTGCTCTTCCAGAGGTCCTGAGTTCAATTCCCAGCAACCACATGGTGGCTCACAACCATCTGTAATGGGATGTGATGCCCTCTTCTGGTGTGTCTGACAGCTACAGTGTACCCATATAAATAAAATAAATCTTTTTTTTTTAAGATAGTTAATTAGTTAACATAAATTGATAGAGATAGGAAAGCGTCTAAAGGCAGGGATACCAGGAAGCTCCAAACCTAGGCAGATGGAAGAAGAATTTGGCAGATCCCATAAATGCAAAAGATAGAGTCCTGTATCGTCACGGAGTGAGAGATGAGCAGTCCGGCTTTGGACTTGACTGCAAAAGCTTTGAAGGGCCAGAGGATTCCTCATCCATGAGATGCAGGATTGGGAAGCAGTTTCTTTTTTCCAGGGAATGCAGGGCACTGGGGCTTGACCCAAAGCCTTGTGAATGCTGGATAAGCCACACAGTTCCAGCCCAGAACTGCATTTCCGAGCTCGTCATTCCATTCTGGCAAGGCTTAGAGAGGTCCTGCTGGAGACCCTGGCTGAGGACTGTCGCAGGCCCATCTGAGGGTGGTTTGCTGCTGGTCCACAAAGAGGTGGAGTATAGAAATGGTGAGCTGACGTTTAGAAATATGACACCTCAGCAAAGCAGCACACACATGTCGCTGGTCCAAGGTCTCACCTGGTTAAACGGGACAGTACCCAGCATGCATTGTGTGACCGCAGGGCAATGTACCAGTGGATGGATGACTGAAAATGTATTTATTTTTTTTAAAAGGATAGTTGCATAGACCAAGTGAAATGTTCTGATTTGAAAGAAAAAAAAATGATTTGAGACTAGAGGCAGGGAGCCCCGGAGAAGGCAGCTGTTAGGCTATGATCGACAGGAAGTGTAACTCAGTACCCAGGGATCCAGGGATGGAGAGGTGGGGTTGGAGATCCCAGCTACTCAACAGGTCAGATTAGCTAGACCCCAGAGCCTTCAGGAAGTGAGCTGTAGAAGACGACAGAGCGTGGCTCTGGGCATTCAAAAATTTCCCACAACTTTGAAAATCACGGCAAGATATAAGATTATGAGAGACCGTGAGGGTTCACAGGATTCTAAATTCAGATCCATTTTCCTTGAGTGCCTTTGACTACGCATAATGACAGATTAATGAGATGCAGAAAACGAAGCACCCTGGTGGTTAACATGGGGTACCACTGGGAATTCAGACTGTGAAGAAAGAAAACACAGCCTACGCCAAGTCTACACTCTCTCCCAAAGGAAGCTGTGTGGCCAGGAGCCACACCTCGTTCAGAACAGGATCGGCTGGAGCTCCAGAATCCTCAAACTCAATTACAAAAAAAAAAAAAAAAAAAAGACACAGAGGGACCTTCTCATCCCTGCTCCAGCTATAAACAGCACAAGAGCGACCTTCTACCAATTTGTGCAAATATTAAAACAGGCCTCCCACCAAAAGGAAGCGCGATACAGAAGGTTGAAGAGAAACCAGGGAGAATGAAACCAGAGGTCCTAACGTCAGCATCCGCTACCTTGCTCTGTGCTCTGGTTCACACTGCAACCCGAACGGGAAGACAAACCAATGAACAGGAGCATGCACAGCCATTACCTGCAAAGTGGGGTTAATCCAGTCATGGAGAGGAGAACGGGCAAGCCTCTCCTACAGCATTCCAGAACAGGGAAGGGACGCAACCCCAGGAGCTATGAGTTTCTACAACTCAGAGGCCCACTGTCCATTTCCCACTTGAAAGAGCATCCCCTCACTGCCTAGACTCTGTGACTAGAGTCAGCCAGAGAGCTTTGGCAAATCACAAACCAATTACAACT
Organism: Mus minutoides; assembly: GCA_902729485.2. Lineage (NCBI taxonomy): Eukaryota > Metazoa > Chordata > Mammalia > Rodentia > Muridae > Mus > Mus minutoides. Next base: position 1,036,966 of record LR749844.1, read on the forward strand.
TTCATGCATTCTTCCCGGATGGTGCCTGATCGTCTTTGAGTTGACAGCTTTTGCCAAGCTTAGACGGGTCAGTCCCCGTGGCGGCAGGTGTAGAAGGGCAGGCGAGTGACTTTGGGTCTCTCCAGTGTTATCAGACCCTCATTTGCTTCTGCAGTTGCATTCATCCGAATCGTTCTCCTCCCTGGTTAGCTCTTCTTACAGGGCAGTTCCTTAAACTCCTTCACTGTACCCCCCCTTACATAGTATAAGTGGTAGTTCAGAAAAGTTTACAAAATACATCAGAGGAGACGATAGAGCAGTTGGCGGAGTGCTTGCCTAGCATGCTGTAAGCCTCAAGTTTCTCGCTTGTACCACATAGACAGGACCAGGTATGCATGCCTGTAATCCCAGCACCAGGAGGCCAAGCCAGAAGGGTGAGAACTTCAAAGTCCTTTTCAACCCCGTGGTGAGTTCAAGACCCTTCTGGCCTACAGTGAGATCTTAAGAAAGGAAGAAAGGAAACACCAGGTGGTGGTGGCCACTGGGGAGGCAGAAGCAGGCAGATCTCTGGTGAGTTCAAGGCCAGCCTGGTCTACTGAGGGAGTTCCAAGACAGCCAGGTTTACACAGAGAAACCTTGTCTTGAAAAACCAAAACCATTAAAAAAAAAAAAAGGAAAGAGAGGAAGAAGAAAGCCCTCACAACAGGGCTGTAATAATGGATTATTCAATGTTGTAACAATTTATAACTAAATGATAGCAGCGTTTTTGAGAATGCACATCATACAGACCCTACAACAATCCTATGAGGCAGGTGTTATTGTCCCAATTTTACAATGAGGGTCCTTCGGCTCAGAGATGCAGAGTCTCCTGCACAGGACACACAGCTAAAAAAAAATGGCAGATCTCAGACAAAAAAAAAAAAAAAAGGCAAAAAACTTCGATTTTTAGCCACTAGACTATTTCATTACACAGAGGAGATAAGATTAAAACACACATTATAAATAATGAAAGACGGGAAAAGCCTCTCCAGAACACAGCTCTGATTGCTTTTACTGGACTGTTGCCTTTTATTAAACCCATTCAAATGGAAACACGGTCCCCAGTGAGAGCCTGTCCTGGCTGGTTGAGACTCTATAGGAAGCAGGCAAGAGCCTCCAATATTCAAAGCCACATCCTTTTTGGCATCTGGCACTCACTGTCTTGAAAGGGAGTAAGAAGCAAGCCCAGAATCATGTCAGTGCTCTCTCTCGGTCTAAGGCAGAGGACGAGGAAGACCAGAGGACAGGGAGCTTGAAGACTGGCTTGGTACCAGATCTTGTCACCTCCAAAGTGCCCAAATGACTCAGGAGAAGTCCAGGCCACCACTCTGCCAGCCAGGCAGATTCCATTTACCTGTCCAAAACAAGTAACCAAAGAGCTGGACCAGAGTTGTCACCCAACCCTAATGCTTTCCCATCCCGACCTTAGAACACTACAGACCAAGTCAAAACCCAATACACCTGTGTGGAGGGAGGTTAGTGGCTTGTACCCTCTGATGGCAGCGCACCCATGAGCAACCGCTCTCCACTAGACACCCAGCCCAGGCAAAGCCAAGGCCTGTGGCTTTAAGACCAAAACTGGTGTGTTCACTCTCGACGCGGTTAAGTTGATCCTGAAGCCAGATTCTCCAGTTTCAACAATGAACTTTTATTCATCGAAAGAGACAGCTCAAATTCGAAAGTCTAAATCATCACCAATTTCCAACTGCTCATCACGTTCTCTCTCTACAGAAATCTGAAAAAAACGTCCACTAGCCTACTTATTAAAACAAGCCCAACCGTCTTAAGTTCAGGATTACAGGCTTCCTGACTGAGCCACTCCCATAAATCCACTCAAAGTTTGATTATCATCTAATTACAATTTCTATACAGCTATATAATAATGTGTGTGTTCTGGAAGGAAGAAGAAAAGCTTCAATTACTTTAGACCTACCTCTAAAAGAAACAGAAACAGGGAAGATGACGTTCCATAGAGAATTAAAGCAGAGTGGGAAACACCAGGATCCTTTACCTCATACTTTCTCACAGCGCCAACGGAGGTGAGAGAGCGAGACAAAAATGCAGGCTGAACATATATGGTCATCCCCAGACTTTCTTACTATATAAAGGAGAAATTAATAAAAAGAAGAGAAAGAGAAATACCACACAGCATTTTCTTTCCCCACCATAATTTTTCAATTTTCTGTAGAGAAATGCCAGCCAATAACTAATTAGAACCATATCCTTTGTTTTCCCAATGGGAAGAAACACACAAATGCTTTTAAAGACCAAATGTTAATGAGAACTTAAAAAAAAAATGTAATCTGGAACTTTAGTTTCCCCTCGGTATAGAACAAATGCCCTTCTTTAAATCTATTTTTACAGTTGGGGAAACAGCTTAGCCAGATCCATCAACACAAGACACCCCCCCACACACACACACACACAGGTGCCTTCAACTGTGGCTGCGCCCTCTCTTTTCACCTTTCTTGGGGTGAAGTTGGTATTGAGAACTCACCAATTTCTGTGCATCTCAATTTCAAGCTGCAGAAGACAAAACCTTGGTTACAGAAGAGAATGTGTCTTACACCTCTCTCTGGTTTCAAGGTGGAAAATGGTCCCTCTCACAGTGAGGACACTTCCTTTTCCATTTCAAAGTATGCTTTCTACAAGAACCCCGTCTCTGCCTTTTTACCTGACATGTCACCCCAAAGCAGAACATTATTCCTGGGTCAGACACTGAGTCGCCCGCCCCTCTCCCCCACGGGAGGGCTTCTGGAGCTGGTCTCTAAAGAAACCAATGGACTATAGGGTGTGACTCGGGGAAAATGGCACAAAAAAATAAACCTGGGAAGCCAGGGACGTGAAGTTCGGTAGTGGAAGGCACTTACTTAGCATGTGCAAAGATCTCATGCTTAGCACCACAAAAATATATAAATAAATGAATACATACATAAATGAATAAATAAAACCAAAATAGATGTTTAAGATGCTGGCTTATGACTTAGGCACATCCAGCATTCTGAACTGTATTTTCAAATAAGATCCTGCTGGGCCTGTGTCATCCAGATGTTCGTCTGAGTGGGACCAGCCGGGGCAGGCTAGGGCTACAGAACATGTTCTTTCCTGCAAAGGGGTTAGCCAGGATAGAAGAAGCCATTTGTCATATCAAACGCACTCCTATTTTGGGGGCAAAGGACATTAGACATTTCTAAAACATCTCAATTTGCTTCCTCCTTTTATTGCCCAGATATTTTATTTCCCCTTCTGTAAAAACTACAATAGGCCATAAGTCTGGAACATTCTGCCATTTGTTGTATATATTACAAAGCTAGAAATCATTTGTATTGCCCAATAAGGATATTATTTTAAACAGATTTTAGTCTACAACAGAAAAAGGCCATGACGATGAAATACTTTTTCAATAAATGACTTCTGAACATTATTCCTTCCCAAAAGGATCATCACAACAACCACTAAAAAGAAAACAAAGGATTCCCATATTTTTAAGCAAAAAAAAGTACTAGTCGTGCATACTCATACCCTAGCAGACATATAAATCAAGTAGGGGTATAATAACTTGAAAAAATAGTTAAGATGTAAAGTCTCCCTTCTGTGTGGTTAGCGGGCTGATGTTTTCCCAATGTTAAATTTACCACTGTATTTCTTAAACTATATTTCAAACTTTAAATCTCACATCTGTGCCTTACACTGCTTTGGGGGTGAGTGATTTACTCAAGACATTTTGGGGTCACATTATAAGCCTTTTGCTCTAAGTCTAAATCATGCGCCTCAACATGATTCTGTGCACATAAAAGGAACACGTGGCATGTGTTACCACCTTCCCCGGAGGAACCTAAATGCCCCGGAATAGCCTTTCTCCTGTGTGCCCTATAAACTAAGATGCTCCTCAGAAACCGAAAGAGCCCAGAGTCATACGTTGCATTCGCCACGCGAATTAAACAAGGGCACGCCAAAACTTTTCCTGTTACCACTCATTACAAAATGTCTTGAATTTGTTTTATTGAAACAGACGTCTTCACCCAACAGATACACTCAGAAACCCGAACTAATTTCATCAGCAAAACTGATGGGCCCTTTGCTGTCATTCAACTGCACCAATGGGATCAGTTCCACATCGAATTCGAAGTATGCCAAGTCAGCCCACCACCAAACTATGGCATGTACAAGGATCGCGGGCTGTTCTGGGCCTGGGAAGATTGCTGGACAGCCAGACAATGAAAAGCTCCCCGGTGGCCACTAACTCAGCCCAGGGGGCGGGGCTGGGGCAAGGGAAGAAAGGGGGAGAGGAGTGAACTCCCCTCTCTCCTGAAGCCGCGATCAGGAGCTGCCTCCGGGTCCCGGGCCACAGAGGAGGGGGCCCCAGGAAAGCAAGATTTCTCTAGGAAAGAAAGGAAACTTCCTGGTGCAGGCATTATGGGAAGGGGGCTATTGCCCTCCCCACCCCCCACCCCACAGGTATCTGCGGGGAGTCAAGTGGCTAGAGGAAGATGATAGGGGTTGTAGAGTGGGGAGGGCAGAGAGCGGCCACTCCTACGCGATTCCCATCGCGTGGACCAGAGGGGTGTCAAACTTCCCAGCGTGGGCTCAGCTGGTACTGGCACCCAGGAGTTGCCGCGAGCGCCCCAACCCGACAGGATCCTGGATGGGGCAAGAGGAGGGAGCGGGCCAAGATAGAGATGGCAGGCCTATGGACAGCCGGTGAGGGCGGCGAGCAGCTGGCTCCCAGAACGTGGACCGCGCCTGCAGGCCAGGGGCGCCGTGGGGCCCGCGCTACTCACCTTCCGGTGCTTCTCCTTGTAGGGCAGCGCCAGCCATGGCATGTCCCGCACGAAGTCCTGCCACTGCCGCTGGTCTTGGTCCGAGGACACGAAGACGATCTCGAGGCGGTGCCGGGGCTCTGGCTCCGCGGCTGCGCCTGCCCCCGCCCCGGCCCCCGGCCCGGCCGCCGCGTCCCCTCGCAGGCGGCCGTAGAAGGCGGCCAGGCTGGCGCTGAGCTGCGCGCAGGGGGCGCTCAGGCTGCACCCGAAGTAGAGCCCCAGCAGAGCGATGCCGCGGGCGCCCAACGAGTGAACGTCCACCTCCTCGCCACCGCCCGTCACCAGCTTGTCTCCCAGCAGCTCCTCCAGGAAGACCGACATCCTGGCCCACCGCAGCCCCGGCACGCGGGCGGGCGGGCGGGTGGGCTCGCGACAGCTACCGGCTCGCTGGTCCGCGCGGCGGGCGGAGGCAGCGGCGGCAGCGGAGGCTGAGAGGGGAGCCCCGCCCACCGGGCCGCCCAGCCACTCCCCTCCATAGCCACGCCCCCTCAGTGGCCGGCCCGCGCTGCGCAGGCAGGTCCCTAGCAGCTGGCGTCTTGGCGCGGGCCTCCCGTACGTGGCTAAAGTAAGAAACCTGACCCGAGTTCTACACCAGGACTAGATTGCTTGGACTTAAGGCAGGAGAACGATCCTCCCCGAACTGGCGCTTTCCGAGGCTGCAAAAGGAAATAAACCGCATCCCTACCCCTAATTCTTCTTACCTTCCACTTCTAAACCCTCTCCACATTGAAGTTCTGGCACAGGTTCTTGCTCTTTTCCAGCTTCTCCTTCTCCCTTCCCAATACTAACCCTTAAGACATTTTGAATCCCAATGACCTCATATAAAACTTGTAGGGTTTTAACATCATCACCGCCCAATGTCACTATATCAGGCCAGGTCTTGTTCAGCAGTCGTGTGTGTTTTGTGCTTGTTACTATAAGTAGACTGGCGGGCGCCACCTCTCTGTTTCTGATGCCAGGCACAAGAGAGAGAATTCATAAATACTTGTGGGCTGATTACATGTCACAGTGTGGGATTTCAGTCCACAGGTCGCTGGAACCATTCCTCGATGGGAAATGGCTCTCTTCCATTTCCGTAAATGTATGCAACAGATGGCGCAGCGTTTCCAAATCAGTGTTGGCTGCTCTCCTGACTTTATAGCTTATCTCAGGTCTGCTGGCAGTTGAGAAAATGCTAAGTTCTTTTTTTTTTTTTTTTTAACTCCATCTTGAAAGATGCTTTCCAATGCTTAGGAAAGAACCCTGATTAAACAAACGATCTGTGGCAAGTCTCCTAGGCACGAACACAGGACAAAATGTACACTATTGCACATACAAATGCATACACACATTAAAAAAAAGAGGACCATTCATGTGTATCAGCTCAGCTACTAAGAACAGTGTGACATTTTAAAAGGAAAACCCAACCACTGGCCATCCTTCATGGCTTTGGAGGTTATTTCTTTCGCATCTGCTGCCATCTAATGGAAGAATGAAAGTGAGAACTTCTACCAACACATAAGATGCAAAAGATTAACCAGTGAAAGCAGCAGAATGCTTTAATTACACAGGCTTCCTCTACTGTAACACACACACACAGAGAGAGAGAGAGAGAGAGAGAGGGAGAGGGAGAGAGAGAGAGAACAAAGTGTATTTAAACTTCAGAATATAACCTCATGCTTCTAGTAGAAATGTCCCAAAGTCCTCGATGTGTTTAAAGTAGAGCGAAAAATTGTGTAAGGTCTGTAAAATATCATCACATGAACCAATGAAAGTCTTAAAGACAATCTTCTCACACTGGTGGTACAAATGGTGGCTCACACCTTTAATCCCAGCACCCAGGAGGCACATCTTTGTGAGCTTGAGGGCAACCTGGTCTACAACAGCCAGGCTTACACAATGACACCCTGCTTCAAAACACTAAATAAATTGTCTTATTTGTGTGTATGTGTGTATTCATCTGGTATTATGGGGCATTGTGGGACACTCCATATAAATGTGGAGGTCTAAACATGAGTTCTCTAGAGCTCTTAACCAAGCTGAGCCATCTCTCCAGCAACCCTAGCATCCTGTTTTTAAATCCTTAAATGTGTGGATATGATGGTGCGTTCCTGTAATCCCAGCCATTAAGAGGGTGAAAGCAAGAGGATCCTAAGTTCCAGGCCAGCCTGTATGCAGAGGGAGGCTCTGTTTCAAAATAAGCTCTAAAAGTGAATTAAAGTGTTTCATCTTCCTACCCGAGTCACATTTGAAGTGTCCCTGAGTGGGTATGTGATTTCACATGTCTGAAAGCATGTCAGACAGATGTAGATATCTGCAGTCAGACACTGTCAGACAAATTCTAAACATATGTGAAAGGAGGCCAGGCATGATGGCCAGATAAGTCTTTAGTCTCAGCACTCGGGAGGCAGAGTCAAGGCAGATCTCTGTGAGTTCAAGGCCAGCTTGGTCTATATAGCAAATTCCAGGCCAGGGCTATGTAATAAGACCCTGTCTTAGTTCACAAAAATGTGAAAGGACCATCAGCATCTGAATCTTCTTCAACCCAAAGAACAGAGGATCAGGAACAGAAATAGGTGAGGAAAGGCTCCGGAGGATTGGAAAATGGGGAAATGGAGAAGGCATTACTGAGTTGGTAAACTGGCCACAAGCGTGGCGTGCAGAGGTCATGTGCTCAGCAGTTTCCCTTTCGTTACTTTACAAGAAAGCAGTTTCCACTGGAGTGTGTCCAAGCCAGCATCTGGCACCTGGGAAAGTGAGAGTCCGAACACACTGCACGTGAAATATAAATACAATTTGGAGAATTGTTGGTGCAGCATGCCTTGGGGACAAGCCAAAGCCTGCAGCTGCCTTTCAAAGGGTTGTGGCAGGAGGGGGGGTTGCAATGGAAATGATTCCAAACTCATAATTCCAGCGGGTATTTGATGCTAGAAGCCCAACAAGTCCAATTTGGCTTCTTGTAAAGAATTAGTCAATGTCCTTTGGCCTGTATGAGGTAAGAGACCCACTTAAAGAAACTGTTCCAAGCTGGGCGTGGTGGCACATGCCTTTAATCTCAGCACTCGGGAGGCAGAGGCAGGCGAATTTCTGAGTTCAAGGCCAGCCTGGTCTACAAAGTGAGTTCCAGGACAGCCAGGGCTATACAGAAAAACCCTGTCTCGAAAAAAAAAAAAAAAGAGAAAGAAACTGTTCCATCCAGGATTTAATTGTTACATGTCTTAATCTTGTATTAAAGAAGCACAACATGCCTAATTTTGTAAGAAATGTGTACTACTTTCTTTTGAAAAATTACAGTTAGCCTCACATGGTATCATTCAAAATACACACAGAACAAATATATGTTTGCCATCTTTAAGATTCTTCAAGCTACCAGCTGGGCGTGGTGGCGCACTCCTTTAATCCCAGCACTCAGGAGGCAGAGGCAGGTGGATTTCTGAGTTCGAGGCCAGCCTGGTCTACAAAGTGAGTTCCAGGACAGACAGAGCTACACAGAGAAACCCTGTCTCGAAAAACCAAAAAAAAAAAAAAAAAAAGATTTTTCAAGCTACCAAGTGGTAGCTCAGTGGTAGAGTAACTGCATAGCATGCTAAAGGCGCTAAGTTCAATTGCCTAGTACTATAAAGAAAAATTCATAAATCAGGGCTGGCAAGATGGTTCAGCAGGTAAAGCTTCTTGCCATTTACCTTAGACTTTCTTTTTAAGATTCATTTTTTATTATTATTCATAAATACACTATAGCTGACTTCAGATGCACCAGAGGAGGGCGTCAGATCTCATTACGGGTGGTTGTAAACCACCATGTGGTTGCTGGGATTTGAACTCATGACCTTGGGAAGAGTAGTCGGTGCTCTTACCCGCTGAGCCATCTTGCCAGCCCCTATCTTAGACTTTCTATTGCTGTGATAAAACACCCTAGCCAAAAGCAATTTGAAAAAGGAATGGTTTATTCTCTCCACACTTCCACACATCCAAGGAGGTTTAATAAAAAAACAAAAAACAAAACAAAACAAAAACAAAAAAAGGAGCTGCTGCAGAGGCCATGGAGGGGTGCTGTTTCCTGGCTTGCTCCTCAGCCTTTCTTTTCTTTTTTTTTACTTATTATAAAATACATATATTCATAGAAATCTCCCGTAACCTAGTGTACCAACACTCGGTGGTACACTAACGACCCTTAACCTGAGTCCTGGAGACCTTCTCGTCAGTCACGAGAATTGGTAACTCAGTAGAGAGGTCGGGGGTCGGAATCTCTTGGATTCGTGGTGGGTGTTATCCCTTCAGGAAGGGTGTAGTTAGTGATTCTAAGAAACCGCACTATCAATTTGCCTATGGACCAGGTTTTTTGTTTTTTTGATCTATCTTTTTTGGTTCATCCTTTGACTCTTTGGTTCTTTCTTTCTTTCCCTCTCAAAACAGGGTTTTTCTGTGAAGACCTCGCTGTCCTGAAATTCACGCTGTAAGCTAAGCTGGTCTCAAATTCAGAGATCTGCCTGTCTCTGCCTTCCAAGTGCTGGAACCAAAGTCACCAGCACCGACAGATCAGTTTTATGGAGGCATTTTCTATGAAGAATGCCTCTTCCCGCATGCTCTAACATATATCAAGTTGATGTAAAACTAGCCAGCCCACCATGTGAGCCTAGCGAGATCCCTGAGTTTGGTCCCTGGAACCTCTGTAAAACTGGAAGGAGAGACTTGATGCCATAAAGTTATCTTCTGACCTCCACATGCATGCTGTACTCACACACATCATACACACACACACACACACACACACACACACACACACACACACACATACACACACACACATTGTTTAAATTAAAAATCTGGGTCTGGGGAGATGACTAAGCGGTTAGCAAGTACTTACTTGCTGCTCTTTTAGAGGACCCAGATGCTATTCCCAGCATTCACACAATGGCTCACAACTGTCTGTAACTCCATTTCCAAGGGATCAGATGCCCTATTCTGATATCCTCAGATACCACATGATTCACAGGTTTGCATACAGGCAAAAATACACATAATATAACTTTTGAAAATCAAAGATCCCTATACCAGCATGGCGATGCGCACCTGTAACCCCAGCATTCAGGAAGAGCCTCCAAGGCAGGTGCATCCTGAGTTCAGGGCCAGCAACATCTTGTTTGAAAAAAATTTTTTTCAAGACAAAGAGTTTCTCTGTGTGGCCCTGGCTGTCCCAGAACTCAATTTATAGACCATGTTGGCCTTGAACTCACATAGATTCACCTGTCTCTGCATTCCAAGGGCTGGGATTAAATGCATGCACCACCACACCCAGTTCAAAAGGGTTTTTTTTTTTTTCAAAAGGGTTTTTGTGTGTGTGTGTGTGTGTGTGTGTGTGTGTGTTGTTGTTGTTGTTGTTTTGGTTTTTTGAGACAGGGTTTCTCTGTATAGCCTTGGCTGTCCTGAAACTCACTTTGTAGACCAGGCTGGCCTCGAACTCAGAAATCCACCTGCCTCTGCCTCCCAAGTGCTGGGATTAAAGGCGTGCGCCACCACGCCCGGCTCAAAAGTTTTAAAAGATTCACATATCACAGTTCTTGGATTTTTGGTATGCTAACACATGTGCACAATGATGTGCTATGTGTGTGTGTATGTGTGTGTGTGGCTAATTGGAAAAGACTAGGGAAAGCTTAATTGAACAATCTAGTCAATGGTTTGAGTGCCTCAGACTTCAAGTCTAAAGGTAGAGACCCAGGTCCAAAATATCAAAGAGTAACTTCCCTTTCTCTGCCTTTTTGCCCCATTCAGGCTTCCATGGGAATGAATGAGACACACCCACGGGGGGGGGGGAGGCTCCTGGCTTTAATCAGTCCACCGATCCAGCTCATATTAATCTGATGCAGGAGACTCTTCAGAGCAATACCCAGAATCAAGCTGATCCAATGAGGGGAGAGCTCCAAGAACTCAAATGAGTCTGCCCTTGGTCATTACAGCACCCGTGTGTCTTCCGGAAACCAGACTTAATCTTCAAATAAAGATGACGACAGACTCTTGATTCTACCTGATGTGAACAACAGCTTCAGGCACGCACGTGGTCTACAGATATGCATGTGGGCAAAACACCCATACATATAAAGTAAAATAAATAAGTCTTAAACATTTTAATTTGGACCATCAACATTCTGTTATGAAATGAAAGAGAATCTAAACAAGAAAAAAAATGACTTATTGTATTTGTTTTGTTTTGTTTGTTTGTTTGTTTGTTTATTGAGCAGGGTCTCAATATGCAGCCTTGGCTAGTCTGGAACTTGATAAGTAGACTAGGCTAACCTCTAAGAGAATCTATCTGCCTGCCTCTGACTCCCAAGTGCTCCCACACCAAGATTAAGGGGTGTGTACCACATCCAGTGCTCTTCTGGCCTTCACAGGCACCCACACTTGCACAGGCATGTGTGTGCACACACCTATATACAAATAAAAATAAAAATAAAATTAAAATTAAAAAAACCTCAGCCGGGTGTGGTGGCGCACGCCTTTAATCCCAGCACTCGGGAGGCAGAGGCAGGCGGATTTCTGAGTTCGAGGCCAGCCTGGTCTACAAAGTGAGTTCCAGGACAGCCAGGGCACACAGAGAAACCCTGTCTCGAAAAATCAAAAAAAACCAACCAAAACTCCCCAGCAATTCTGGCACATAGGAAATGTAATCCAGGAATACTGGACCATCCACCAGAAACAGGCTAGAATCTAAGGATCTGTCACTGAGCAGCCCAGGGAATCTTTCTTCTTAATGAGGAAATCACAGTGTTGGAAAGAAGATGTAATAGGAGCAGCATTTTCTAACAATTGGCCACTGACTCTGTTACAAGAATGGCATCTAGAAGCAGGGTGGAGGCGCATACCTTTAATCCCAGAACTCCAGAGGCAGAGCCAGGCAGATCTCTGAGTTTGAGACCAGATCTACAGAGTGAGTTCCCCAAGACAGCCAGGGCTATCCAGAGAAACCCTGCTTCAAACAAACAAAAACAAACAAACAAGGATGGCATCGAAAAAGAAATGAATTTCTTTTTTTTTTTTTTTTTTTTCTGTTTTTTTCGAGACAGGGTTTCTCTGTATAGCCCTGGCTGTCCTGGAACTCACTTTGTAGACCAGGCTGGCCTCGAACTCAGAAATTCGCCTGCCTCTGCCTCCCGAGTGCTGGGATTAAAGGCGTGCGCCACCACACCCGGCTGAGGTTTTTTAAATTTTATTTTTATTTTTATTTTTATTTTTATTTGTATATAGGTGTGTGCACACACATGCCTGTGCAAGTGTGGGTGCCTGTGAAGGCCAGAAGAGCACTGGATGTGTGCCTTAAAGGCGTGCGCCACCACGCCCGGCTTAAGAAATGAATTTCAGGGGGCTGGTGAGATGGCTCAGCGGGTAAGAGCACCCGACTGCTCTTCCGAAGGTGATAAGTTCAAATCCCAGCAACCACATGGTGGCTCACAACCATCCTTAATGAGATCTGGCGCCCACATCTGGAATGCCTGAAGACAGCTACAGTGTACTTACATATAATAAATAAAATAAATCTTAAAAAAAAAAAAAGAGAAAAATGAATTTCAAAAAGTTCACACTTAGCGCTCTAACACTGAAGAACATAATGCATTAATGAGTCCAAGTTGCCTGACATAGTGGTCCAGGCCTTTGATTCCAGCACTCTGGAGGCTGGCAGATCTCTCCAAGTGGGGGACAGTGGGGGGAGGGGGGCTGCACGGTCTAGATAGGAGTTCCAAAGCGGCCAGAGCTACACAGTGAAACTCTGTCTCAAAAGCAAAACAAACAAAAGAAATAAACAAACAAACCCCTGAGAATGATTGAGGGGGCTCAGTGGTTAAGAGCACTGACTGCTCTTCTAGGGGAACTGAGGGAAGTTCCCAGGACTCCCATCACGTGACTCACAACCGCTGTAACTCCAGTTCTAGTGGACCATTCTTCTCGCCTCCATGGGCACTTTTATACATGCAGGACACAGGTTGGTCTTAAAGTCAGAGACTTGCTTGCTTCTGCCTTCCCAGTGCTGGGACACTCCTCCCCCCCCCCCCCAAGCAATAATGATTCTGACAAAACACTTCTGAGTCTAAATAAGAATATGGAAAGCAAACCGTGAGGATGAGAACGGCCCAGGAAGAGCTGAGCTTGCAGTAAAGCACGAGTGTCTTCCTGGCAATTCACAGAGTTAGCATCCGTGTCCTGGCACAGCAAAGGATCTGAAGCATCAGATGCATTTCGCGTGGGTGCTTAGAGATGTTTCTGTGGATGATCTGAAGAGTCGGGCAGGAGGCAAGAGATTAGTTAGCTGATGAGCAATAATGGGAGGTAACACAAGCTCCATGGCAGTGAGCATGAAAGCAAAGGAATGGACTGAAAAGGCAGATGTGTGTGTAAGCAAGAAGAGAGTGATTCACCCAGCCAGAAAACAGATGTGTGTGTGTGTGTGTGTGTGTGTGTGTGTGTGTGAAAGCAGTTCTAACTTCACCTGTAGCTCCTAGTTATTCTCTGCTGTTGAAGGACATTAATCAAAGCCCCTTTACTGCAAAGTCATCTATCCAGGATCTGCAGAAACGGATCAGCAGTTGAGAGGACTGGCTGTTTTCCAGAGTTCCTGGGTTCAATTCTCAGCACCTATATGGTGGCTCACAACCATCTGTCAACTCCAGTCCCAGGAGATCTAATGCCATCTTCTGGCTTCTCAGGTACTATGTATACTTGGTCCACAGACATACATTCAGGCAAATTCAAATTCCTTTGAATTAATTTAAAATAAATAAAATCTAAAGGGGCTGGAGAGATGGCTCAGTGGTCAAGAGCTCCGACTGCTCTTCTGAAGGTCCAGAGTTCAAATCCCAGCAACCACATGGTGGCTCACAACCATCCGTAACAAAATCTGATGCCTTCTTCTGGAGTATCTGAGGACAGCTACAGTGTACTTACATATAATAAATAAATAAGTCTTTAAAAAGAAATCTAAAAATAAAGTCACTTGTCCAGTACCCACTGTGTACAACAAATTGGCCAGCTAAGCAGTATCTGTTGGCACATACCTTCTACCAGCCATAGGGCTTTGACATTTTCCATCGTTAACCATAGTTGTATGCAACTAGTACCCTATGTAATACTCTGTACTCAGCTCTCTCTCTCTCTCTCTCTCTCTCTCTCTCTCTCTCTCTCTCTCTCTCTCTCTCTCTCCTTAAGCATGGTTTCTCTGCGTAGCCGTGGCTGCTCTGGAACTCACTCTGTAGACCAGGCTGGTTTCAAACTCAAAGATCTGCCTGCCTCTGCCTCCTGAGTGCTGGGATTTAAGGCGTGCGCGCGCCACCACTCAGTACATTT